>JAWWLR010076872.1:0-18623 GCA_035041075.1 Acraspis erinacei | reverse complement strand
ATTAAATGATAAATTTGCGGCAAGATATGATAGCTCACATATTTTAAGTTTACAGCTAAAGTATGCCTAAAGTATATAAAAAGCATATTTCGAAAAAAATTTCGAGGTTAATTAAAATGAACACTATGATTATTTGCACGGAGACGAGTAAACCTGAGCTGTAACTGTTTACACCGGAATAGTTACTGCGCTGACCGCAACAGTCACGAAAAAGATTCATATTTAGACATAAAGTAACTGTTGTGGTCATGGGCCGAATTATCCTTGATTACACGGTAACTGTCACTGCGCGTTACCCGAAAATTTATGACCATTGCGAGTCAGGTACCGGGCAGTAACAGTTACTCCCGATCCCAGAATCGTTGCGTGCGTGGCAGCTCTTGTTGCGCGACTTGATTGAAGGGCGCTGCATGGACGTATCAGCTGATCTTGGTGTCATGCGAACCTCAGTGCACTTGCGGTTTAATCATTTCCTTTTGGAGACCAGCCATAATTTTTCGGCGGAAGTGATGGACCCGCCAAAGGAGACATCCGTTTAAAAGTAATCCCCGGAGTATTCCTATAAGAATGGCCCGGGGAAGTGGGACTGCTCCATGTGAACCATTCTGGCTTATTATTTCTCTCATCAGATAGGCTGTATGATCGAATATATTTTCGAGTAGGTTGAGAGTGTGGCTGAGCTTGGGGTTGATGTTCTTGTGGTGATAGGGCAGGATTTGAGAGATGATGTTCTTCGCCTCCCCTTTGAACACCATGGTGCTGATCATTATTTCCGGTTGGTGGATGACAATCATTGCTGGCTGGGACTGAATTTTCATCGGATTTGGATTGCTTATTCTTTGAGGACGGCCAAATACATTTAAGCATCTGTTCACTTAATTCTGCAAGAAGAAAATTGAAATTCTTAATGTTTCTGAACACCTAGAAAATAACTGTTAGTCAATGTTAACACTTCTTAACAATTGATAAATGTTTTGAAAAAACCGTATTAAATATATCACTATTAATGTGAATGCGAAATTTCTAACTCAGTGCTCAAGACTTTGAGAGTAATATCATTACTCTAAAGATATGTTGGACATTTATTAATATTTAAATTCAAAATTTCTAATATTTCGGCCTTGTGAGGAATAATTCAAGGCACGAGACTTAAATTTACAATTATCGCAATATTATTGAATTTTCTTTGAGAATACATAAGGTAATACAGTGATAAGTGGCATACTCAATTTTCATGCAAAACAGGAGTAGAAAGTCATGAAATGAGAATATTTCGTGTGCCCTTATTAACTTCACAGGGTCTTCACCCATTTTTTGACGTATAAAAGCAATATCACTAGCGAAATTTAAGATTTTACGTATTATTCTTTGCTTTCTTCTCTCTTGATAAGCCCCATTTTTGGGCTACTTTGTATTAATCATAATTTTATATATTGCACGTTAGGGTGGTCCTTACTTTTTGATTTTGGATACCAAATTTGAGCGAAATCGGTTAATATTAACATGTGGCTCAAAGCACTCAAAGTTTCTCATGCAATTAGGATGGGGAAAAGTACCGTAAAATTTCATTATTTGTTTATTTCTCGGTAACAACTTTTCAGTATAAATTAAAAGGCTACATTATTGTAAAGAAACATATTTCATGATGCATGAAAGTCAAGATTTGAAAAATTCAAAATGGGGCGTTGTGAAATACTCAAAAACTCTTTTTTCTATGCTTTTCATCCAAACATCGTCAAATTTCGAAGAACTTTCAATTGTATTGTTCCACAGTGTATGGTTGGAGGTAGTTCTCGAAACTTTCACTAAAGTAAAAACATCATCTCATTACTAGTTTCAATAGTTACATAATTCTTACAATTTTAAACAAAATATGAAATACATTTCAGATTACTCGGTAAAAAGATTTCAAATTTCATCAAGAAAAAAATTCTCAGTATACTGCAGCTTTACGAATTTTTCAAGCAAATGGTTTTAAGAATCACTAAATCCTTTCCGAAAATGTATTTCATATTTTCTTTAAATTTGTAAAAATTACGTAACTTTTGAAAATAGTAATGAGGGGCCATTTTCCCTTAGGTGAAAATTTCGAGATCTACTTACAACCATACATCTTATAACAATACAATTGATTTTTCTTCCAAATTTGAAGATCATCATAGGCGTTTTTGAATATTTCATAAGACGCCATGATTAATTTTTCAAAATTTTAAATGACTCGGTTTTCGACCTCGTTTTCGATTTTGGGCAATGTTTAATATCTTCGTATTAAAAACTTAAAACTGTTATTCTTCAATATTTAATTATTACAGTTAAAATACACTACATTAGCTGCAAATCTTCATTTTAAAAATATTTTCCCTATTATTGATTCTTTTTCAAAGATATTATTTCCAGATCAAGGATAAATATCGCTCGTTCAGCCACACATTTTTCCGAAAACGATATGTGGTTTTATGGTTTGTTAGAATTATCACAGCCTTTATAAATTGAACTTGACACTAAAAAACTAGAGAAATATACATTCTTCAGGTCATTGTGTAAAGCATGCCAAGTGTAGATGTAAGAATTAAAATCTTAAAATCTAAAAACTAGCTGGGGACCAGAGTCATTCAAAAATAACTTAGAAAAATGTATTGAATTGAACCAAGAAAGAGTTGAGTTTCAATCAGGAGAGATTTATAAATCAGTAAATAAAATCAATGGCATTCAATGAGTTTAATTTTCAAGATAAAGAACAAAAGACTTCTACAATATTTTCAACCAAATAATGCAATTTTAGAATTGAAAATATGAATTTTCAAGGAAGAAACTTAATTTGTTACTAAGAAATACGAATTCAAACAAAAATGCATGAATTTTTAAAAAAATAGTAGTTTTCAACCAACAATTTTGTTCTTATTCCAAAAAGATAAATTTTCGAAAAATGTACGCATTCTAAAGCAAGTACTTACATTTGTACAAAGAAGAAGAATTTTTCACGAAGAGACATATTTTCAACAAATAAAATAAATCGCAAACCACATACTTGAATATTTAAACTAAAAAAGAAATCAATTTTCAACCAAAGGTGTAACAGTGAAATTTTCATTTTAAAAATAATTAGTTACAAGAATATTCAAACTAGGTGGATTTTACCCCACCAATGAGTCCTAAAAATCTAAACAAATTTCTAGGAATTATTTCAGAATTCCGAAAGATGATCTTTTAGTTTTTGTTACCAGAATTAACAGTTTAAATATATTTCAAAAAAGTTAAAGTTAAGGTAACCAGGTACTCTACAAGGAACTCGAAAATTATTTTGGGTGAATTCATTTTAAAGATCTAAAAATATGATTTTGCAATAATAAGTAATATTAAAAATGCACTAAATAATTTGTAAATTCATATTTCAAAGATTTTTTCTGTATTATTTGTTCATCTCGCACCAATATTTGTGCTCAGGTCAAGGATAATTATCGTTGGTTCAGCTGCACATTTTTTCCGAAAACGATATGTTGTTTTATGATTTTCTATGATCATCATAGCTTTTAAAAATTGAACTTGACTCGAAAAAAACTCGAGAAATGTACATTATTCAAGTCATTGTGTAAGAACTGACATGTGCACACCGTAGATGTAGCAACTACAATCTTAAAACCTAAAAGCAAGCCTCTAACCAAAGCCGTATCATGGAATATCTTTTCTAATTGAACATTTTTGCTGTGTTATTTACTCAGTTAATGAAGAAAAGATCAGTTTTGTTAAAGAATTATTAAATTATTTTGGAAAAATGTTTGAATGAATTTGACAGTCATCAGCGTAAATTTAAAGGTTTTATGAACCATTTTTGACTGTCACGAAAGAAACCAGAAATAAAGAACAATGTAAAACTTCTTCCAAGGTTCGAAAATATTGGGCCTATTGTCTGCACCAAATGAAACATCTCGCATTTATCTTTTTTAATGCGTGAAATTTAAAAATTCATTAATTGTATTTAAATATATATTTTTGTGAATATATACATTTTACAAATTTTAAATAAAAAATAATTAATAATTAATTCTGATACAAAAAATAGCGTATGAGATATGCTCTTAGTGACTTTTTGTTGAAAAATAAGTTAAAAAGAAATATATAAAATTTCGCAACGTTTGTCGCCTAATGCGACAAAATGCGAAATATAAATTTTGAACAAAAATATACTTTTCAAGAAAAAATATATTTTGCAAACAATAAGATAAATTTTCAATCAACCATTTAAATTTCCAATGAAATAGATTTTCAGGTAAGAATTTTATTAATGTAATAATTTGTATTTTCAACTAAAAATATTTAAATTTTTATCAAGAAAAACTGTTGACTTTAACCAAAAAATACAATTTAGAAAAAAATACTTCAAGTCGGAACTAAAATAGACTAATTTTCTTAAGATGTTTTGGTTTTGATGAGCGTAATTGCTAAGGGAAGATGCTGTTTTGAATTAATCAATGCATTTGATTACTCCTTCAGTAATAGGTCAGTTAAATAAAGAAATTAATTTATATGCAAGAAAGACGACTCTTCTACACATGAAGTCATTGTGAACTAAATTTTTCAATTCTTAAACTAATTATTTTATTTATAACCAATAATTCAACAGATAAATTTTCATTGAAGAAATTATTTTGCAATAGAAAAACAATTTTCTACAACATTGTTAAATTTTCAACCAAAAAATATAAATTTTTAAGGAAAAAGTTACTTTCCAACCAAGCAGTTGAATTTCGAACCACGAAATACTTGAAATATTAACGAAAAAGATTAATTTTCGATTAAAGAGTTGTATTTTTAACCAGAAATTTATTTTCTAACTAAAAAGCGAATTTTTGAAAAAATATATACATTTTTCCTCAAATAGGTAAATTTCCATCCAAGAGGATTAATTTTCTTCCAAAAAATATGCATGGTTAACAAAATAAATAACTTTTGAAAAATATATTTGAATTTCTGGTTAGAAAAGTTACATTTTTAATAAAAAATGGAATAGTTGAATTTTCAGCCATAGAAGTAAACTTTTAAGAAAGTAATTTACACATGGCCGATTGCAACTCTTAAGATCGCTAATAACTGCAAAATAATTACTTCTGTTTTAAGAAAACGTCATAATTATTTGATATTGACCATACTAGGAATTCAAAGAATAATTATTTTTAATATTATTCATATATGTGACACTTACGAATGGATTCCAGGAGAATCAAATATATAAGGAATACAGAGCCTGTTTCTATTTTCATTTTCACTATAGAGATACGGACTTGAAACTGAATACGGAAAAGGAAAAACCTTCTTGTGAAACTAGTAAAAATCGAAGTCATCTTCGCCACCGAAATAACAAATATTTACAACATACTGATTCGTAGTGGAGAAATGAGCATTACTTATACACTTAATGTATGTAGACTTACTTTACTCAAGTTAAAAATAAAACACTTCCTAGCACCACTGGAAATATTATTAAAACCCGGAAAAAATGTACAGTTTAATAGAAAAAGTATAGGAACATCAAACGTTTGCATAAGAAATTCACGAAAAGTTCGCATCCTAGTTTTGGAAAAGTATTGAATTAAAAAAAAATGTTCGTATTTAATACCAACTATTTCTATATTAAATAGACCTGTTTATTATCTATAATTTTAAGGTAAAGTCTGAAATCAAATCTAAATTTCAAATCCCTGTGAAAATTATTTCTCTATAATTAGCGGTATATTCAGACTTCCAAATCCTCTTGAAATCATTTTTTGTAGATTTCCTGAAGCCTTGAGCAGGCATCATGTGAGATTCAAATTTTTCTTCTTATAAAAATTTCGAAGTGGGTATTAATACCGCCAAGTTACAATTTTATAAAAAGTTGAGATAACGATACCAAATTTAATCCTTGATTTTTTTTAAGTTACAAAACTATTCAAGCTACTCAAAATAATCCAAATATATTTTGAAAGACCAAAATCTCTAGTATCAAAAACAAGTCACAAAATGTTTATTTGTGATAATTAAATAAAAATAAAAGAAAAAAATTAAAGGCTTAGCATCTCCCGATGATGAAACAGCCTTTCCTCGAGATGTCCCTGTGTTCCACATGAAATGTTCCCTGTTTTGAACGGGTACCTCTCATGCTGTGAAGCTTAGATCTAAGTGTAAAAATGTATTGAAAGTATTAATAAATCTTAAATAATTACGTATTTATTGAATTAATATGAACATTTCGAAAATATAAGAAACTTAATATTTATTTATAAAACCAAGCGTTCCAAAATTAAATCAAATTGTGTAAATATATTCTATTTCAAAAATCTTAATTTTCAAAAATAAAAAAATAGCCTCTCAGCTTATCATTTAAAAGGTAAATATCCCCAATTAAGTATCAGAATAAATGAAATAAGTACATAATCCCTTGTTACTTTGAATCTTACAACTTTTAGTTGTTTATTTTTTATATGCAATACAAAAAATAGAATTAAAAAATATAACACATTATAAGTATTGAAATATTCTATTTGTGTGTACGATAAATGTGTATTTCAGTTAGAAAAATTAGTTTTGCACTAAATAAGAAAATCCAATTTACAACCAAAACGATGAATCTTCAACTGGAATAGATGCATTTTAAACCAAAAACATGAATTTTTAACCAAGTAGATTAATCTCTACGAAAAAAGACGAATTTTTAACTAATTTTCTTCTAAACAGATGAATTTTAAAATGAAATGATGGAATATTCAATTGGAATAGTTAAATTATCAGTTAAAAATAATAATTTAAAAAAAAAATCAAACAGTATATTGGTACTAAATAAATTATAAAAAAAACTTTACACTTTCAAACAAATTGATGAATTTTCAACTAAAATGATGAATCTTCAACTTGAATAGCAAAGCTTTTAACCTAAAACATGAATTTGCAAAGAAATAAGATCCATTTTCTACCAAACAGTTGTATTTTAAACTAAAAAGTATAAGTTTTCGACCAAAAATTGAATTGACAAATTTTAAGTTAAAAAAATCCGTTTCCAACAAATAAAAATATTTACAAATGATGAATTTTCTACTAAAATTATAAACATTCAACCTGAATATTTGAATTTTCTACCAAAATGATAGATTTTTAAACAAAAGATTATTTTATACTCAGAAGGACTATTTTTCAACAAAATACACCAATTTAAAAAAAAAATGCCAAGCAATTTATTAATAATAAGTAAATTCTCGAAAAATAGTTAGACTTTTATACAAAGTGATGAATTATAAATAAAAAATTGAATAGTTACATTTTCAGTTAAAAAATATTAATTTGCCCAAAAAAATTTTTTGAACCAAACTTATAAATGCATATAATTAAAATGATAAATATTTAAATCGAATACTCGAATTTTCAATAACAATGATGAATTGTTAAACAAGAAGATCAATTTCTATAAAAAGGTCGAATTTTTAATTAAAAAGCGCATCTTGCAAAAAGAATGTAATAGCTAAATTGTCATGTTTTCTTACGATCCGTAATGCGGGCGGGTGGGGTTAATTCATGTATTTTCTGCACCATCAACTTTGTGTAGCAAAATTTCGAAATAAATAATTTTAACTCATCATCACCTTTATTTCCAAATGTTTTTGAACATTACTGATAGAATATAAAATTGAAGTTGTGTAAGATTGTTTAATAATGGGAAATAATTATGTTCTTAACATTTCTCTACAACACTATGATTTACCAACTTTCTTACAATCTTGAAGAGGTAAGAAAAATTAAATTATTATAAAAAATTTATTTGGAAGATCTCAAAAAAGTTAGAAGCTTTTCAATAATTATCAAAGATTTTTGGGGATTGATTTCTATTTTCAAAATTTCTGGAAAAATTTTGAATGGCAGGTGTTATATTTTGAAATTAAAATTTTAAGTTTAGAAGATTCCAAGATGTGTGGAAAAGCAAATGGAAGAATTTTAAAACAATTTTTTTAGTTTTCCCGGGTTTGACAAAATTTTAGGTAGCCTGCATTTTGGAGGGTGTCAAGAGAATGAAAAAAAGTTCTTAATATTCAGAGGAAAATTTGAAATGATTGTTTTGTAATGAATTCTGAGAGAAAATTAAAATCAGATCACGAAAAATCTTTCTTATTTCCTAATATTTTTAAAAAGTGTGTACAAGATTTTTTATACAAATTTTGCTATATTACGTAATTTCAGAAGAAATTGAAGTAAGTTTAGGAGATTAAGAGTTTTGAAACAATTCACAATTAATTTATACTTGTAAACATATTTAAAGAATTTTCTAAAGTTTTACGAGAACGAAAAACAATTTTTGAGGCTTCTTCAAAAAATGTAAATAATTTTTTATTCAAAACAATTAATTTTAGGAGATTACTTTAAAATATTTTTAAATTTGCCAAAGAAGAACTAGAAGGATTTTAAGTCAATTTTTTCATTTTGCAGAATTAAAAAAAATTTAATAAAAATTCAAATAGTTTTTAAAGATAAGAAGGTTTAGTAGGCCTGGCAAGATTAAAAAAAGAATATTCTTAATATTCGTATGAAAATTAAAAATTATTTTTATTTTTAAAAATTAACATTAAGAGAAAATAAAAAAAAAGTTTTTAAACATATGAAAATATTTTCTACAATTTCGAAAGAGCCTAGAAGATTCTAAACATACTTAAAAGCCAACTCTTAGAGGCAGCATAAAAACATTTGTAGAGATTTAGATTTTTGAAGATTTTCAAAATAAACTTTATGAGACTTAAAAGAATTGTGTAAGGTTTCAAGAGAAGAAATAAATTTTCTTCAAATTCCTGGGAAAAGTTAGAAGAACCAAATGCAATTTTTTACATTTTGATGATTTTTAAACATTTTGAGGAAAATTCCACTCAGTTAAAAATCCTTTCAGGAGTTTAAGACACTTTGAAAAGATTAGAAATATTTTAAAACTTGGAAACATTTCTGAAAATTTATCAGATATTCCTTGATTTCTTCCAAATTTCCAAAAGTCCTAACCATCTTTTAAAAAGAATCGAATTCTTCCTAATGCTTGGTAAAATCATACAAAATAAAAATATTGGTTTTAATCCTCAAGATTTTTTTTTTTGATAGAACTGAAACAAACTAATGATAATTATTACGAGGGCAATAGTGCATTTTGCATAATTACTCAGCTAGAAGTCAACTGATCGTTTTCAAGATTTGAATTCCGCGACGATTTGTCGAGCGCAAAGGGTTAAAGCAAAATTTCGTCGTATTTGTCAGATTTTGTAATCTCACATAACTTATGGTGTGTTGTGTTGCTTTGCTGAAAAGCAATTTCAAGTGTACAAGAGAGGAAATTATACAGAATTACAAATTTTTTAAATTCCGAACTTGGCCTCAGTGCATGGATTACCCTTCGCGTATATACCGCGATGTGCCCAATTACACTGTATCTGAAATTCGAGTGTAAATTCAAATTTAAAACCAAGCTCAACTGTCTCGCCTTAAACTTTTCAGGACTAGAAATATAATTAAATATTCTTGCAATTGAAGTTCAACTGATGATTTTAAGACTGGCAGTTATACTCACTGAAATATAATAAATTCTTCTCCATTAATTTACACATTTGGGGTTTTCAAGATTTAAAATCCTGGCGCCAATCTGTCCGGTGAAAGCGTAAAATAAAAATGGTCCTCTAGCCTAACAGCGGATTTGTCAGTCTCGCAAATCTTGCAGCAGATACCTCACATTATCTGAGAGCAAAGTGTGATATTTCCCCCAAAATGTATCACTTGATTCAAATTAAAGCAAACAGCATTCTCCTTATATTATAATTGCCAGCGTAGGTCTATGAATCAACCCTATTAGAGCTAGGGATATTATCTCCATAGCGTAATTATCTAACAGTTGGCACCTGTACATTGCGCTGGCGAAAAACGTTCTGAAGCTCCCAAATCGTCTGCATGTAGATGCGGCTCATGCAAATACAACTTGTGAGGATCTGTTCGTCAACATGGGACGCAGGTCTGACCCGTGCCTTAATGGGGGTCGTTCAAACATTTTGTTTACACAACTGGGAACATGGATTTGAATTAAATACAAAAATAAAAATAAATAAATTGCGGCCTTTAATGTCATCTATAATGTTTGAAATATGGATATTACAAAAAAACGCATTTAATGAGCTGCTTGGTTTCTTTATTTTCGTCCATCAAGGCTCGTCACTTTTCGCTGGTAGTGATACAGTAGACGAAAATTTTAGAAAATCTGTAGATACATTCTGAGAAATTTTGTTAACTTCTTTCCAATACAAGGGGGCACAATCAAGACGGCGTTCCATAATACGCCCTGTTACCTTAGATGATCCTTTTCAGCACTTTAAAAAATAATTTTTTGGAAAATTTTAAAAATTGATAAGTTCTTTTAAAGGAAAATCTGTGCTACTTTATTTTTTACATTTAATGCCACAAAATACAGTTTTGACCCGATGACTAACAATGATATTATTTATCTTTTGATACATATTTTAATCGGAAATTTGTAAAGAGAAGGGTTTTAAGAATTTTGAATCATTTCAAGAGCATTAAAAACCTTTCTTATGATTTCTGCGGAAAATTAAAATGATTTGTTTATTTAAAAAATAGATTTCAAGACGCAATTAAAAAAGGTATCAAAATATTTTTAATTGTTCCCTACAATTTCCAAAAATAATGTAGGAGATTACAAAGCAAAAATTTCATTATTGAAAGACTATGACGATTTCGAAAAAATATCCGAAGCTTTTAAGGAGTTTTAAAAGATTAGAACAGAATACAAAAGTTGTCTTAAGGTTCCAGGAAATATTTAAATCGATGTTCCATTATCAGAAAATATATTCAAAAGATTATTTAAAAGGTTTTATAGCATTCCAAAAGATTACTAAAATTATAAAGAAAAAATCTGGAAGTTTGTAAATTTTGCAAACTTCGATTTCAATTATTTCAATCATTTTCTTTGCCGATTTCACTGAAAACCTTTTATTCAGCCGAATTACTTGCTTTGTTTCTTTTTAGTGACCCTTTTTCTCTTTTTAAAAACATTTTTTTATTGAAAAAATTACTTGGTTCATTTAGTAACATTATTTAATTGCCAGCATAATATAATGCACCTAATTTGTTAAAAATTAAATTAAAAGTATAATATCATATTCCACTAGTCTGCACCACTTCTCCACTCAGTATAAGTGGTTTGGAAATTTCTTTGTTGTTATTCTAAAATATCGAAAAAAATCAATTCCAAAATGGTAGGGCCGTTGCTAATAAATCCTTATATTCAAGTTAATAAAGGTTTATTTAAAGAATTTACAACAGTTCTCCCACATTTATCTGCGTGTTAACATTGCCAAATTGCAATCCGACATTGTTTTAACACACCCCGACAGGGAAAAAGCAGAGCACGAGAAAACCTGCGGGAGGAGCCTTATATAATTATAATTACATAAACAATTAAATATATTTCCCCGAAAATCACGAAACATTGAATACACTCGTTTACTTACATTTAATCTCAAAATAATCAGAACTTAAAAATAAATTAAATGATAAATTTGCGGCAAGATATGATAGCTCACATATTTTAAGTTTACAGCTAAAGTATGCCTAAAGTATATGAAAACATATTTCGAAAAAAATTTCGAGGTTAATTAAAATGAACACTATGATTATTTGCACGGAGAGGAGTAAACTTGAGCTGTAACTGTTTACACCGGAATAGTTACTGCGCTGACCGCAACAGTCACGAAAAAGATTCCTATTTAGACATACAGTAACTGTTGTTGTCGTGGGCCGAACTATCCTTGCTTACATCGTAACTGTTACTGCGCGTTACCCGAAAATTTATGACCATTGCGAGTCAGGTACTGGGCAGTAACAGTTACTCCCGATCCCAGATTCGTTGCGTGCGTGGCAGCTCTTGTAGCGCGACGCTACTGGGGGCGCTGCATTGTCGTATCAGCTAATATGGGTGTCATGCAAACCTCAGTGCAATTACAGTGAATCAAAGTGTTTATTAAATGAAAAGGCTTAAAACAATCAAACAAAAATAATAATAAGAGATTCAAACAAACAAAGAATGAAAAAATACCACATTTATGTTATTAATTCCATTCTTACATTCTTTTATATTTTGTTTGAATAAAAAAAAAATTTATTCATATGCAATTTCGAAATATAAGCTATTACTTACTTCAGTTGATATTCGAAAGAAGTTCGAAATGTTTGCTAAATCTTAGGTTGATGCAACGTGTATATTAAATAGCGTTTATGAGAAATTACGTGTTTAAATTTACTGCTAGAGCGCAAAAAATAGTAATGAGGCGCCATTTTTACTTTGATGAAAATTTTGGGATCTACTTACATCATACACTTTATAACAATACAATTGATTTTTCTTCAAATTTTGAAGATCTTTGAGCGAAAAGCCTATAAAATACGCGTTTTTGAGTATTTCGTAAGACAACATGATTAATTTTTTAAAATTCTAAATTTTAAATGTCTCTGTTTTTGACCTCGTTTTCGATTTTGGTCAATGTAATATCTTCGTTTTAAAGACTTAAAAATGTGATTCTTTAATAATTAATTATTACAGTTAAAATACGCTACATTAGCTGCAAATATTCATGTTAAAAATATTTTCCATATTATTGATTCGTTTTCAACGATATTGTTTCCAGATCAAGGATAAATATCGTTTTTTCAGCCACACATTTTTCCGAAAACGATATGTGGTTTTATGATTTGTTAGAATTATCGCGGCATTAAGAAATTGAACTTGACACTAAAAAACTAGAGAAATATACATTCTTCAAGTCATTATGTAAAGCACGACAAGTCTAAATGTAAGAATTAAAATCTTAAAATCTAAAAACTATCTGGGACCAGTCATTAAAAAATAAATTAGAAAAATTTGTTGAATTGGACTGAGAAAGAGTTGAATTTGAATCGGGAGAGATTTCTAAATCAATTATAAATATAAATTTCCAAGGAAGAAACTTAATTTGTTATTAAAAAATACGAATTGGTGAATAAATACATGAATTTTTAAGAAAATAGTGGTGTTTTCAAACAAAAATATTTTTCTTATTCCAAAAAGATACATTTTCGAAAAATGCACACATTCTAAAGCAAGTCGTTAAATTTTCTTCCAAGAAGAAGAAGTTTTCACAAAGATGACCACATAGTTGAATTTTTCAACCAAAAAAAGAAATCAATTTTCAACCAAAGGTGTTACAGTCAAATTTTCATTTAAAAAATAATTTTCAGTTACAGACGAATTTTCTACACTAGAAACAAGATATTGTCCCGAGCTCTTTTCTATATATGAAAAATTCTCCTCCACGATATTCGGTGCATTTGCTTTACCCTTATTATTTACATTTCAGTAGAATCGAAGAATAGTCAAACTAGGTGGATTTCACCGCACCAAAGAGTCCTAAAAATCTAAAAAAAATGATTAAGAATTATTGCTGCACTCCAAAAGATGATCTTTTAGTTTTTGTTACCAACATTAATAGTTTAAATATATTTAAAAAAATGCGGTAAAGTTAAGGTAACCAGGTACTTTACGAGAAACTTGAAAATTATTTGGGGTGAATTTCACCCCGTTTTGCTAATTAGGGTAAGAGCATGCAAGATGCCTGTTCACCCATCAGTTTTCAATAAAATAGTTACTTTCCAACCACAGTTAAATTTCCAACGAAGCAGTTAATTTTTTTAGGAAATCAATCATTTTGAAATAAAAAACGGATTAAAAAAAAATTAGTCAAATTTCCAAACACAGATATGAATTTTTAAACTCAAAAGATAAACTTTCGATGAAAAATGGAAGAGTTACTATTTAAACTAATGAGTATTTTAATTCGAAATCAAAAACATTTGAATTTAACCAAAAAATACAAATTTGCAATAAAACACTTGAAAGTCTAGCTAAAATAGCTTTTTCTGATACCAAACAGTCCCATTTTCAGTTATAAGAAATAATTTTTTACTAAAAAAAAGATGAATTTTCAAAAGTAGATAAAATTTTCGCCACCAAATAGGTACATATTCAGTCAAGAAAATAAATTTTATAGAAAGAAAAGAAATATTTAGAAAAATATGTAACTTATCAAATAAATATTTGAATTTAAAGTTAGAAAAGATAATTTCTTGACCAAAATTGGAATGGGTAAATTTAAAATTAAAAAACGTATTTTTAAAGACAAAACGAAAAAGCGAAGTTTTAAACAAGATACAGAGCTCGCAGGTTCCCGTTTCCGACTTCTCATTGTGGGGGGGGGGGAGCACCCTGTGAATGGTCACAGAAATTATGTAGATCAGGTAGGTTCTCGTTTCCAACGTCTAATCCCCTTACGAATCCCTTAAAAATCTTAAATTGCTAATCATGTCAAAATAATCACATCTGTTTCACAAAAACTCAATAAGTATGGTATAAATGTATATTGAACACATTATAAATATTTCTAGTAACACTTATTAATATTAATAATAGTTATATATGTTACACTTACAAATGGAATTCAGAAGCAGCAAAAAGATCAGAAATACAGAGCCTACAACAATCTTCATCCTTTACCATTTGGAGGTACTGGCTGGGAACTGAATACGGAAAGCAAGACAGTCTTGTGCAAATGATGTCCACGCTTATTCTATTTAAACTTATTTTATTTACGTTAAAAACAATGCACTGCCTAGAATAACTGAAAATATTTTTAATACCCTGAAAGAAGTTTTATTTCTATCAGAGAAATACAAGAAAATCAAAATAACCCAACGAAAATATACATAAAAAAATAATGTTTATCATTCAAAAGCACACTGTATGAGTGACTGATACAAAATTCATACAATGTTTGCATCCAAGTTTTGGAAACTTATGTCATTTTAAATCAAACTCAGCCTTATTTCCATTTATATTTATTTTAAGTAGTTCTGTTTGATATTTACAATTTAAACGTAAAATATGAAATCAATTAGAAATTTCAAACCCATTTTTTAGACTTTCTAAAGGATCTTCGAGCTCGTTTTCGTACGTTAAATGCGTACGAACTGCCGTTTTGTCAGCATTTTTCACTGGATATTGTCATTGTTTTTTACACATAAATGGAAATGGAAAAATAGATTTAAAAGAATGTTCGAAATTTTGGGAAAATTGATGATTATGATCGCAGTTATTTCAAACAACAACACAGAAAAAACTGGGGGTTCACTTATATGTTGCGGCTCAAATGAAAGTTGGTGTCCTTAGGAACTTGAGCTCCAATATGAGGCCCAAATGGGTTCATTTAGAGCGCATTTGAAAAGAACAGCATAAAGGCGAATTCGCAAACCTACCGCTTGCAAAGTCGGGTTGGTACGGGCGGAATTTTTGAATTCGATTAAAAAAATATCTAATTGCCTCATAGAAATAACTAATATTGAAAAATTATTTAATTATTCGTCATTATTTATCACTTTCCTCAACAAATTCATTCATTCTCTTGGAATTGAGAAAGGGATTATTTATATTGCATAAGAAGGCTTCTGCAGTCTTCATGTTTTTTAAAAATTAGAATACAGAATAAAATAATTAGATTTGATTCCATTTACAAAATCTTTTTTTTTAATAGCGTCTTTGGAAAAATGACATAGTTCAATATTAATATTTTAAAACATTAGAATAACCTTGAGTTGTATTAAATTAAATAAAAGCATAGAATCTTCAGAAAAATTTATTTATATACAGCCAAATTGGTTATCTATTTATACCCTTTATGTTAAAATTAGAAAAAAAATTAAATCTGGATTTTGCAACGACCCTACTTCACTTCTAATAATATATTTGTACTTTTACAAAGTAACATATCTAATTGAATATTTTTGCATAACTGCAAAAATATTATTCAGGAGCTATGAGTACTTTATAAGTTGAAAATATACATAGGGTATTCTTTTTGGAAGTGAAGAAAGAAGTTCAAAAGGATTAATGCAAGATTCCTTTTTTAATAAATAAATATTGTTCATAATTACCTATTTTTAATTGTGAACATAAAGAATAAAGTTAGCGACCGATGACCAGTGTTCCCAATCTTGGGAACTTTTTGAAATGCGCATGCGTCGCGTCGACAACCCCATTGGTA
Source organism: Acraspis erinacei (assembly GCA_035041075.1). Taxonomy (NCBI): domain Eukaryota; kingdom Metazoa; phylum Arthropoda; class Insecta; order Hymenoptera; family Cynipidae; genus Acraspis; species Acraspis erinacei. The sequence continues at coordinate 2,493 of JAWWLR010076872.1, read as the reverse complement.
GCGGATGAAAAATAATTCTTTTTCCTGAAAATTCAATGATTCTAATCGAAAATTTATGACTTTAGTTTCGAATTTATCTTTTTGGAATAAAATTCAACTATTCCAGTTAAATATTCAATTATTTTAGTTTAAAAATCTTCTGCCGTTGAGAATTAATTTTTAAACTAAAATTTAATTTTTTAGGCTTACACATTTATTTGAGTAAAGTTTGATTAACAATTTATCTTTTTTAATTTAAAATGTATGTATATCATTAAAAAATCCTTTTTATTTAATCGGCAGCTGGAGACTATTTGAAATTACGATGCGCTCTAGACTGATATTTTATTATTCTTCAGTAATAAATAAGATAGTTACTGGGCTGATTCATGAACTTAAGTTACTTTATATTCAAAATCACTTTTTTGTAATTCAGGTCTTCTTCAAGTTATTAAAAAATGTATGATGTAACATTTATCCGTGCAGTAAATAATTATTCTTAATTCATTTTTGGTAATTTCAGTGATTTTATTTTAAGTTGCATTGTGGTAAATAAACAGAAATTTAACTTTGAAATTCGACAGAGACGAGATTAGCCGTTGCGACAAACAAAAATGATTTATTTCTCTGAATCCAGCATTCATGTTCTTTTCTTTTGTTTTCTTCATCTTCTTTTTACAAATTTTTTGTATCTATCACTCTAGAATCTTATTTTAGGATGAGGAATATTTTATTTGGGCATCTCTCAATCATTATTTATTATAAATATTAAATCTGAATCTTTATATAATTCAAAATTTGCGCGAACACTCACCAATCGGGTTGTCGGCGCGACGCAAGCGCAGTTTAAAAGTTCTCAGGAGTGGGAACACTGCTGATGGCTTACGACGAAAAGGTTTTGCATATGAATATGCCTTTATGTTGACAATTTTGCTACATAACCTGCAAATGATATTTACCAAGTCTTTATATCTATTTTATTTGCAGTACTTTTTGTAAATATAATTATCTTCATTAAGTTATGAACATCAGATTACGATTACATGTGTGCTATAAAGTAAAAATTATGTTATCAATTAAATAAAATGTCGACGTGGGCAAAGCGAAAAATGGGTTGGTTATAAATAGGCTCAAATAGAATTGAGATCCTTTCGAACCCCAAGTGTGGTATTATTTGGAGCTCATTTATCTTTTTAGGATGCTTTTTAGCAAGTGGGGTTTATTTTTGTTGCAGCTCCTTTAGAGCCAAAAATGGGTTCCAATGGAAACCTCAGTTTTTTCTGTGCTGCAAATCGCTAGAACTCTAGTGGTAATATCCTATTTTATAAATTTATAAATAAACTTCCTTTGACTCTCAATCCGTGTGGACGTAGTAGTACAAAAAAAATATATGTTTACCTATTTATTTTTTACTCGGATGATTTCTTTTCAAGAGCGATATATCTTTGTCTTTGGATATGGTGAACACAACAACAAAAAATGTTCATAACCGAAGACTTGTTCGGTCACGTGGTCACCATGCAACATAACCATGAACATGCAACCTTGCAACATTAACATGCCCTCAATAAACCGTATTAGCAACAAAACGTAGAAATAAAATTAGAAATAGAAATAATATCCAAAAATATTGGTAATCAATAATTATATATTACATTACAAAGTTCACACAGTTAACACACGAGAAACGTATTCTTCAATTATCTAACGCACATAAACCTAATTCTATAAACTAACCTAACAATACTACATACAGTGCAATTCTCTAACGCATAATATCGCACGCTGAGTGTATCAGTGGAAATGGTCCTTATACTAACCAGCAAAATTCTGACCGCTTGTGAGAAACGACCAGTGCCGGACCAAAATTTGGTTGTGCCCCAAGTGATATTTTATTTTGTTACTTGAACGTCGAATATCTTTTGACATGCTTCGTTTAAATGTTACATTATGACTATCTCAGTTGATTATTTTTAATGTTAAGAATATTTAGTTTAATGTGAATTTACTTTAAAATTATTATTGTATATTCGCGTCGAAAGTTCAGCACATGTTTACTTCTTGTGAGTTTTATGAGTGCTTGAAGATTGATAATATGAGTAAGATACATATATTTCTCTAAAATAAATTGAAATATACATATATATTAAAATTAATATTTTTGGTTGAAAATTAACTCCTTTGTTGAAAAATAATTTATTTTTTTGGCAGAAAATTAATCTTTTTCGTAGAAAATTTATTTTTTTTTGGTTTAAATTTTGACTATTTGGTTATAAATTGAACTAATTTGTTATGAATAATTTTTTTAGTTAGAACTGTTTGTTTTAAATTTAACTCTTGTTAAAAATTCCTTTTTTATTTCTTTAAATTGGAACCCAATGAAACCATTTTGTTAGTTAGAAAAGAAGATATTACATTTATTTTGTTATTTTTTTTACTCTTAAAAATTCAAGAAATAATAAACGTTTTAGGACTTTAATCGGCTTGTATTGCAAACGTTTTTCTGTAGGCTTT
>JAWWLR010076205.1:0-18645 GCA_035041075.1 Acraspis erinacei | reverse complement strand
TTTTTTCTAACTGGTCCCAGAGATGTGACATTGTCAAGATTGTCACTTTTATAACTACATAGTCACAGTCTTTACATCTTATACGAAATGATTGTTACTATTTGGGTGTGTTGGGGGGGGGCTGTGATAACAATACATAGCCTGATCTAGTCGTTTCTCAGACATTAGACCTTAATTTTGTACCTTTCCAAAGTCACAAAAAGCATTTTCCACAGGTCATTTTTGACGTGACATTCCACGCTCTTTTCAAATCCGCAGTCAAAAATAGGGGTTCTCATTTAAGAAAAGGTTCTTACCTCCATTTGACATTTAAAATTGACCTCAAGGTCAAAATTGATGCTACAGTCAAATGTCCCGCTTGGTCCTGGTCAACCCTTATTGAAACTATTTCTTCGCAGATAAAGTATTTTAGAAGATATTTAGGATATAGCAATAATGTAGGTTACTTTTACATTTTCCTAAATTGATGTATGGCGTGAAGAATTTTGTTTTAAATTTCGTTTACATGTAATATTCGAAAACTCTTAGTAATTGCTTTATTGTTGCCCATGGGAGTTTCGTCCAATTCATTTCTATTTAATACCTGAATCTCGCCGCTGTTCATGTTAATTTTGGACCTTTTTGCGATACCCTGAATACGCGTATATATTCCACGAAGAATTGTATTATTATGCCCTAATATTGCTAAGACATCGCCAGTGGATGTTGTTAAAACAATTTGCTCTTCCGTTGGCATAGGCTTCGATGCGCCACGTTCTTTTCTCAATTCAAGTGGTTTATCCTGAGGAAAAGTGTACCTTCGAACTTCGAATACCTGGTATGGATTTTTGTTCGGAATAAGCCTAATAAATCTAAGTTGGTTAAGTGGAAATCCGAGTATGTATGAAGGACCATGCTTGGCAGGAGGAGACCTGGACCTGACACGAAAAGAAGTCTCGGCAGCAGGAAGAGTTCTTCCTAGAGTAAGTCTGGTAGGAGAATAAGAAGGTTCGCGATGAGGACTACAAGGAATCTGGTTTCTATTAGGCGAACGCCCGGTCTGTGAACTTAACTCTGCAAAAAGAAAAAGGACTACATTGTTTTAAGGCAAATGGATATATCATAAAGACGCTATAGCGAAGTTATAAGGTTAGACTATCAAGGCATTGAGAAAAGTGTTTAAAGCTGTAATACTGCCCACTTTAAGTTTAATTTACATAAGAGCGGCTAATAAAATAATAAAAATTCAAAAAATGTCCGACCTGTAAGTAAATTCTCTCTCATTTTCGGGCTATTTCTCGGTCTCCAAAAAATGATAGCACATTTAAACTAAACGAAATTAACTTCAAGGGACTATAGATTGCAATTTTAAACAAAATTGACGTTTTACAACTAAATAGAGGTAAAAATGTGACAAGCAAAAATATTAGAATAATTGATTTAACTTACGAATAGAATTCAGAATAATGAAAATAATAAAGACCAGTATATTGAGGATCAACATTTTTTCAAATGCAGGAAAAAAAGGTTAACGCTGAATTGTAAGAACAACGTAACTGATTATTAATTTCATGTTTTACGTATATAGAATATTTTGAGATAGTTTTATTTTCAGTTCAATGAGCATACATAGTAGATTACTTATCTCTCAGTATGAAATAATTTATTTCATCCAGTAGTGAGTCATTTCGCGCACATTTATTAATATTTTACATCGACAAACTTAGATAATATTTTGAGAAGTATAGTCTGATTAAAGTCTCTTGAATTGTCGTATTAACTTCTTTAATTTTGTAATCAAATATATTCTATATGTTTTAAATAATTCCAAACGTTTTGAAGCATTATGAGCAATCTTGGGGCCCGATGGAGAAACTTAAAAAAACTTTGTCCACGAAAAAAACATTTTCACGAAGTTATAAGCATTTAAAATTTTTAAATTAATTTACAACAAACTACTGTAGATTTCGCAGCTAACAATACTTCAAAACTAAGGGAAACGGGGTAAATTTTCACAACAATAGGGGAATAATCCACGAAACGTGGGACAGGTGGGCTCCATATAATCTCACATGGGTTAAGTCTCTCTTCGGCATCTCTCATCCGGGAGATATTCAACTAGTTGCAAATATGGTAAAACTGCGGCAAGTCTCCCCAATGTATCTTACGTTCGAAAATTTTTTCTAACTAATTGTAAAGAAGGCCGATTAGCGGCAAGTCTCCTGAGTCGTATCTCTACCCAATGAAAGTTTTCTAAGTAGTTGTAAATAAGGCAGAACTGCGGAGAGTCTCCCCAGCGGTACCTATCACTCCAGAATTTTGTTTAATTACTTCTAAAGATGGCAAAACTGCGGCAAGTATCCCCAGCGGCCTCTCTCGTCCAAACAATTGTCGAATTACATGTAAAGACAGCAAACTGCGAAAAGGCTCCCCAGCCGCATATCTCCTCCAAGAAAATTTTCTAGATAATTCTAAAGTTGGAAAAACTACCGCAAGTCTCCTCAGCGGCATTTCTTCCCTACGAACATCTTCTAAGTAGCTCCAAAGATAGTGTAGTCAAATTTAAATAATTTTATTGTAGCTTAGAGTGAAAAAGGTAGAAAATGTAAGACATCATGTACGAGAATTTTTTCCAAATTGAAATTGTGCTAATAGACAATAGAATGAAATATTTTTTACACATTTGCTAATTCCTACTCGACTGCTCATGGTAATTTTTAGGATAAGACACAAGACGGCGAAGCCAACGAAAACTTGACATATTATTAGCTCACTTTAATTTAGAAGGTTCCTCTTTGGTCACAGGATTGAGAATACTTTGAAATCTTGACCCATTCCTAGTCCACTGAAAATTGCGGCGTTCCTTTCGGGTCACAAGACCGAGAAGCTTTTGAAATCTTGATAGATTCATACCACATTTTAAATTAGAATATATTCGACGCGTCAGAAAACCGCAAAGCCTTCGAATAGTTGAAGTATTCTAATCGCACTATCAATTAAAATATTCTCATTGATTAGGCTTTGACCTACTTGGTGCACGATTCTACAGAATGTTAAATTCCTAAAAATTTTTTAAACCCAACTTTTTCTTACTTCATGAGTAAGAGCGTTATCGAATAAATATTTTCCAACTATGTGTACTGGATTTTTGAAGAATTTCCTACGTAGAAAAAAGTTTTCTGAAAAATCTTCCTTATAACATTATGGGATGCCACCCTTCATTTTCTCTTGCATTTTGCAGATTCGAAAATATACTTCAGTTATAATATTCTGGTCATTAGGCAAAGTTTTCTCCAATATCTTTTCATTCTTTCCATTGCAATCTACAATTTATTTCATTAATTGCAACTGTATCAGGCGCACTTGTGCCTTAGGGTCACCCCAACAGAGAACTCCTAATAAAATGATTTGATCAGAAGACCCAAAAACTTAATATTTTAACCGATTTTCAAGATTCTTTTTCTAAATCAATCCTACTTTTATATAGAAAACAAGGAAATAATTACAAGAAATGGGAAAATTGATAGAATTAAGCGCGGATCTTAATCTTTACATTTCGAACAAGGCAACTTATAAGTGTAACGTGATTGCTGGATAATCATAACAAATTTAAGGTTTCCTTTTAATCAGATACATTATAGTAGATAGTATTAACCACTAAAACAGTTCTCGACACAAAAAAATTCATAGGCTACAATAGCAAAATGCTCTTGTATAATTGTATTGTGATAATTGGCATAATAAATTACGAAATTGTTTGTCTACTTTTACGTTCAAAACGAGTGAAGGGGACTTCGCAATTAAATTACATTTCGACACGGCTGTGTTTCTCCATAATTCACAATGCAAACAGTGTAGATAATAGATATCAATAATGCGTAAAGTGAAAATTTTAAGTTGGTAAATGGTACTTCACTTAATTACCCATAGATCATTATAAACTGTTATTACAGATGAATCATTTGATGAAAATAAAAATGCAAGAATTGATTCTCATTGATACAATAAGTCGTTCCATGAACATAGGAAGTATATATCCATTTAATATTACACTAAACTCTCGAAGTAACAACTGTTTCGGGAATGGCTTGCATTGGCCCTGATCCTATGTCGGACGAATCTAAACATAAGCAAGCAGGGCAGCGTGAATCTTTTGTTTGATTTGGATGGATGGCGTAACCAGATGCTCCTAACGCGCAGAGAGTGCGGCTCTCGATCCGTTTCTCATGCTTTACTGAAGGCCCATTCCGCCCTCCCAGGAACCCGAAAACCGCCGCAGCATCAGTTCTCGGAATATCATAAACTGGAGGTTCTTACGTCGGGAGTTGAGTATATTTTGTCGAAATTATGCAATCGAAATCAAAGCATCAGAAACAATGTAGACCTCACATTAAAATTTATTTAGGACATATACTGTTCAATTTTAATTCTTCAGTTTTCCTTGTTTTTGGTTTGTGCAACTAATTTTTTATCATTTCCGTTCTTTTATTTAGAATATCGGACACGTAAAGGTTAGAAAGTCAAATTCTTTATCATCTGACCCCTCATGGAAAGGGTTGAAGGTCATGGTTTCCATTTCCAAGGTGTTCCTCAGCTCGTGAAATGTAATATTCTTTTCTGTAAACTTCTCCAAGCTTCTGAATAGAATCTGTTGTAATTGTACTCCATCCTTCTTTCTTTTTAAAAAAATGCGATCCTATTTCGAGGGTCAAGTACGAGGATGGCGCAGTAGATCCAATTGCATTTTCGGTCTTGTTTCAGTAATTTTGCGTGATCTGCCGCAAGTGTTTTTCCCAAGTTTAAGTCAGTCACATTTGCATCAGAGATTGCGTCTATTTCTTCGAAAGTTTTTTTTAGTTTTTTTGAGTATTAAATTAAGGTCAATGTGACCTTAATATGGCAAAGATGACCATAGCGAGATGTTCATATTTATGCCGAGAAAGATCTTTCGTAAAAGATTGAAATTATTTTAGATATTCTGGATTCGTCATGAAAAGCCAATCCGGTGCTTTTTGCGGGTTGCAAAAGATATATTGAATTCCGCCTTGTCGTCATTATCAACTTCCTATCTATTTATATTTTATATTGTTGGTGAAAAAAAGTTTGAAGCATGTAGATTCTCGATGTGAGCCACATGTACAATGTTGGTATTCATTTTCAAAAGCTATTCCATCCAAAATAATCATTGTTACAACTTGCTTGATAAACGTTGTATTACAAGCAACATTTTTAAGAGTTATTTCTGCTATGTGCTTTTCCAGTTCGTATTTTTGACGAAGTTACGAAAGCGATTTGCTTTATATTTTCTTGTGTGGCCTCTCTTTGATGCAACAAACTCTAAAGTTAAAGATTGGAGTTGCGACTCATCATCGATATAATTCCCTGATTGAGAGGTATTAAACTATTCATTAACTGACTTTAATAAAATAATGCTTAACTGGAGCCAAATAGATTGTAGGGTTTGAGGTACACATTCTAATCGCGATACTTGCGCTGCGCGCTCGATTTTTGACAGATATTTGTAAATGCATATTTTCTGAACCACCTTAAAATAATTAAAAAACTAGAATCCTTTTTTCAGACACTTTATCTATCTCGCGTTGTTATGCTACGAATAGGAGTTTTGTTTCCATATTATTTTTGATGGATAAAGCAAAATATCCTACAAGTCATCATTTAGATTTTCTACGTATCTCGTGTCTTATGGCGTAATATTTTAATTTTCAATTTTCAGAATATTGCTTACGAAAACTAAAAATAAAATTACGAATCCTATTGGAAAATGGTTAAAAGACATTTTGTAGGATTTTTCAGAAACAATCATTTCTCTTTGAGACTTTTCTTCGTAGTTTGCGTCGTTTGGCCATTCTAATACTTTTTCAATAATAAATGATGAGATTGTAATAAGTGATTACAAATTTGTATCTCTTTTATTCTGTGAATAACTTTTTCTATCAATTTATTTTCGTACCTTTTGTCGTTTTTCCACAAATTTTTCATTTTTATTTTTAATGCCATTTTTGTGATTAAAACCAAAATTATGTCTCCTATCTAAGAGTGATTCAAAAGAAAGTTGTAGCTCTTTCTCGGGTAAACAATTTTCGTTATGTCATTTTTTTCGAAATTTTTCGTTTTTTCACAAACTTTCATTTTTTTATTTTCTATGTTATTTTTCACGAATAAAACAAAAAGTACGCATCCTATCCAGAAGTTAATAATAATGAATTTGCAGAGCTTTGTTGGTATCACATCTTTGGTTAATTTATCTTTTTTTCGTATCCTGCATAGTTTTACCAACAAACTGAATTCTTGTTTTTGGATTATTTTTTGTGCAATCAAAATTTGAGTTTTAGATTATTCATGAAAATCCAAAAAGTTTTTATTATTATCTTGAAGAGCTATAAAAAAAATGTTTCTCTTCGCTTGACTTTTTTCATATCGTGCTTTTTTTGGCTTAAAATTTTTATTTTCGATTGATTTTCAAAACTTTGAAAATTCTATAACTCAAAATGCGCTCACTTTAAAAATTTTTATCGAAAATGCCGGGTTAAAGAACTCGTCCTTTCTTTTAGGACCTAAAAAAGTATGTCAAAGATCGCCTGGATCCGTTCTTTTTTTTTAGAGTTATGGTGTTTAGGGAAGGCCGAACATACATACAGACGCCATCGTAAAAACTTGATTTTCGGTTTCAGGGGGTCTCGAAACGTGGAGATCCGTTGAAAAATTGTCATGCCAAATTTCCGACAATTCTAATACTTTTTAAATCAGAAATGATGAGAATGCAAAAATGCATTGTCCATTAGCCGCATTCACAGAATTGTTTTCGCATAATATCATCTATGTCAAATATAGTCTTATAGAACATTTCTGTGATCAAAATTTTTGTGTTTTGGACGAAATGAGAACAAATTTAAACAAAAAAGATAAATGCCTTATCCCAAGGACGAATTTTCCATCCAAAAATATGAAGGTTCAACGAAGAAATGGATTTTTGACCAAAGAGCTGAATTATTAATCCAATAGCTGAATCAATAACAAAATTAGGATAAGTGAAATTTTTAAACAAAACATAAAAAACCTTAAAACTCGTCACCGATATATTTAAATGGGCCGTTTTAAAAATAATGTTTCGATTAATTTTCTTAACTTCAATTCAGTCATTGAAATATTTTGTCGTTAAAAGTCGAGACAAAAGAGAGATTTGGGCTTTAATGGAAGATTTTTATTGTAATTACAAGTTATTTGTAGAATTTTGAGTCAACATCGGGTGATATAAAATAATGTATTTTAATTTTATATTTTTTCCTTAATTAAAGTATAGTACGGAGAATTTTGGTTTAAATTCCATCTACAATTATTGCTCTAAAATTTTTAGAGATGGGCTCATGCTTTCCCGTGGGAATTTCATGCCATTCATCTCGGTTCAACACGGCAACGGCGCCGCTGTATATGTTTATTTTTGACCGTTTTGCAACGCCATAAATACGCGAATATATCCCACGAAGAATTGTATTATTACGGTCCAATATTGCCAAGACATCACCAGTGGATGTTGTTAAGACAATTCGCTCTTCGGATGGCATAGGCTTAGATGCATTCCGATCTCCTCTCAATTCAAGTGGTTTATCCTGAGGAAAAGTGTATCTTCGTATTTCGAATACCCGATGCGGATTTTTTTTCAAAATAAGCTTAATAAATCTAAGTGTTTGAAGTGGAAATCCGAGTATGAATGAAGGACCATGTCTGACAGAAGGAGACCTGTACCTGGCACGAAGAGAAGTCTGGGCCGCAGGAAGACTTCTTCCTAGAGTAAGTCTGGTAGGAGAATGAGAACTTTCGCGCTGATGACTACGAGGATTAGGGTTGCTATTATGAACACGTTCGGACTGTTAACTTAAGTCTGCAAAAAAAAAAGGATTACATTTTTTTAATGTGTTGTTATTCCATGAAGTCCTTGTGGAAAAATTGTGAGGCAAGACTGTAAGGACATTGAGCGAAGCGTCCAAAGTTGCAATACTTCCTACCTAAATTCTTGATTAAATAATTATTTATATTGAATCTTTCTAATAGATCCTCTACTCAAACTATAAGAATTGAACAAATTCTCGACCAGTAGATAAATTCATTCTCATTTGCCGGATTTTTCCTGGTTTAAAAAAGTTGCAGCACATTTTAACTCACACAGATTAACTCCAAGGAATTGCACATCGTAGTTTTGAACCGAATTGCAGTTTTTATTTGAAATAAAGTAAAAAGGGGACAATTATAAAAAAAGACATGGGTGATACACTGTGATGGCGGTTAAATAGGCAAAAAGATTAAAATAATTTATTCTACTTACTAATAAAATTTAGAATAACGATAATGGTGATGATCAGAGTGTAAAGGTTCCACATTTTTTTAATACAGGAGAAAACTATAACGCTGAATGTTGAGAACAGTCTAACTAATTATTAGCTTAACCTTTCATGTATTTATACTAATGGTGATATTCATATTTGTTATCTTCTCGCGTATAGATTCTAAAGGTAAATATAGTAAAATAATCTATACAATGCAGTGGTGGCTAATTGCTCGCACAATTATGATTATTTTACCTTGAGAAACTCACACCATTTTTTTCAAAAGTAAACGCTAATTAAAATCTATTGAACATTCACGAAATTACGCGTATTTAAATTTTGAGAGTTGATTTACAAAAAAAAAGTCCGACTTGATAGCTCAAATTTCTCTTAGACTAAAAGTAAGAAGGCGATTTTTCAGATTTGTCTCAAAAGTATCTAAATGAACGTTTTTAAAATAATTTTTGAAATCATTATTCTTATTACTTCACGTTTTTCTAAAAAAAATATTTTGTCGCCAATAGACTTGCCGATTTGCATTATGTATGTATGTTTTTGTTTTATTCATAAAAAAACTTTTTAATTAAAAGAAGTTTAATTTTTGGACAAAGGAAACAAGTTATGTAAAAATGAATAGAATCTTGGAATTACATGATTTATTAGTCCCAGTGATTTGGATTTCTTCGCGAGTTTATTACTATTTTATCTTGAGAAACTTAGATGATTTGTTTAAAAAGTAGACGCTAATCTGTTACATCATTATTTAATATTTTACAACTTTGTTAAGCATTATAAGGAAACTTAGGGTCCGATCGAAAAACCCAGAACACCGTTTCGATAACAAAATCATTTTCAAGAGCATTACAAATTTTAGAGTTGTTTAAAAAAACATTTATATCTCACAGCCCAAAATTCCCCCAAACTTAAATTTTTAAAGAAAAATAACGAATCTTGCAATACAAGTTTTTTTCAATTAGAATACGAATTTGTTTTTTATTATTGCAAACTGATGCCATCTGAAGTTGATCCTCTATTTCTTATGCATATAAAAAAACTTTACTCATCTGTTTCCGAAAAAGAGAGTCTGGGTATCAATTGACGAAAGATGCAAGCCTTGAAAATTATAATAAATTGATTTTTTATTGTAATTACCAGTCATTTGTAGATTTTTATCCGGCATATCCACAAAATACTGTATTTTACTTTAAAATGTTCCTAAATTGAATTATGGTGTGGATGAGTTTGTCTGACGTTTCTTCTACATGCAGTATTCGAAGATTCTTACTGATTGCTTTGTTGGTGCCCATGGGAGTTGCCTTCAGTTCAGTTCAGTTCAATATATGAGAGGAAAGCGATGACAAAGAAGCGGCTGTTATATGGAAGCCCGGAGAAAATAGAGTATAATTTGACATGGACAGAAAGAAATATGCAGCATAAGTTAAGGAAAATAGCGGGGGAAGAAAGAACGAAGGGAAACAAAACGTGGATCAAGTTTGGAAGAATACAGCTAAATGGAGGATGGTAGGGAAGGGACGGTAGATAGGAAAATAAGTAATAGTAGGAAGCAAAAAGAGACGAAAAACGATTGTAGGGGAGAATCGAGGATATGTTACTGGAATATAGCAGGATCGGAAAGAAAGGATACGGAGTTTATTAGAAATCGGACACAGTGGGATGTAGGAGTAATGATGGAGACGCGAGTAGATGAAAAGGAACGGGAAAGAGTAAAGGAACGGTTACCAAAAGGTTACGAATAGCAAGTTCTGGATACAAAGAGGAAAAATAGAAAAGGCAAAGCAATGGAAGGAATTATGCTGGAAGTAAGAAACGAATGTATAACAAAGAAGGATAAGAAAGAGAAGAAAGAACAAAAAGAAGGATTAAAAGTAGAAGAGGAAAAGATATGAGGAGAGAAGGGGAAGATAGTGACGGTTTATGTGAACGGTTAATGGAGGAGACAGCAGAGTACTTAACAGTGAAAAAAAGAAGTTGTTAGAAAGCTTGGAGGAGTTGGGATAGTTTATCTTAAATGGAAATACAGAGGAAGATGAGGACAGAGAATATTCACCCTCAGGAAGAGAAAGGGGAACGGTAATTGATTATGTGATAGTCGATGACATGGTAAGAGAGAAGGACAAGAAACTAGAGGTAGGCGATTATATTGATTAGGATCACTTTCCTTTAGTAGTGACATTACATAGAGAAAAAAATAATAGCAATATGGATAAAAAGAAATGGGAGAGGGTAGTTTCGGCAGCAGGAAGAGTTCTTCCTAGAGAAAGTCTGGTAGGAGAATGAGAAGGTTCACGAAGACGAAGGCTAGGAGTGGGTTCTCCATTAGGTAAACAGTCAAACTGTGAACTGAACTCTGTCAGAAGAAAAAGGATTACATTTATTTAAATGAGTTGGTATACCATAAATTGCTTGTGACAAAATCGAAACGCAACACTGTAAGGACTTTGAGCGAAGCGTTCAAAGTTGCAATATTTTCTATTGAAATTCTTGATTAGATATTTATTTTTTTATATTGAACGTTTCTAATAGATCCTCTTCTCAAACTATAAGAATTGAAGTTTTTTTCGATCAGTAGATAAATCCACTCTCATTTGCCGGCTTTTTCCTGGTTAAAAAAATTTCAGTATATTTTAACTCGCACATATTAACTTCAAGGAAATGTAAAGTGCAGTTTTTAAGAAAATTTCAGTTTTTTATTTAAAATAAAGTGAAAAGGGGACAATTCGAAAAAAAGACATAGGTGATATTCTACGATGGCTGTTAAATAGAAAAAAGATTAAGATAATGTATTCTGCTTACTAATAGAATTTAGAACAACGATAATGTTGAAGATCAGAGTGTAAAGGTTCTTCATTTTTTTAATATAGGATAAATGTATAACGCTGAATGTTGAGAATAGCGTAACTAATTATTATCTTAATCTTTCATGTATTTATACTATTCAAGATATCTATTTTTTTCTTCTGGCGTATAAATTGTGAAGGTAAATATAGTAAAATAATGTATAAAATCCAGCGGTTGCTAATTCCTCGCAAAATTATTATTATTGTACCTTGAGAAACACACACAATTTATTTCAAAAGTGAATGCTAATTAAATTCCCTTGAATAATTGTTTCAGAACGTATTAATATAATCATAGAATTAAAGTTTGATTATACCCACACTGGTAAACACAGCCTCTTTAAATAACTAAATTTTTGCGTATTTTTTTATGTGTAGATACATTTCAATTACTAATTAGACTTTATATTTTTTATGTGACCGTCCGCGAGGAAAGGGATCTAATGCGTCAAATCTGAATTTTACAGGGCGGGCGATCACAACAGAATCCGCAAGCCAGCATTTGAGTAGTGGGGATGCGTCTACTAAAAGCACCCCCTCCAATAACCACTCCACCTTTAGGTGCCATATCCGTGAGCTCCGCTCCCTTCGGTCCAGTTCGACTATACGCAGTAGTACTGAGTGGTGGGGATGGTTTTCGCAGGCCTCTCGTTTCGTCTCCGCGTACGCCTATTATGCCTAGGTTTGTAGCTTAATAACAAGAAAAGTAATGAACTGAAACAAATTCTGATTATTGGAAATGAAAGAGTAACTCAGAAACTATAGATTGGCGCAAAAAATATAAATAGATTTTGTTCGTATTAGGTCCGTTTTCTAGCGGACGGTCACGTATTTGTTTCAGTTACAGATTAATTTCAGCGCACAAACAATATTTATTTAAATATTTTTTTATATTTTATATTAATTTCCTATATTTTCAAATTAATATTTTTTAAACTGCCCATGTTGCGATCAAACTATGTAAAATACGAAAAATGATGAATATACATAAGTTGCGTACCAAAATAAGATTTTGAAATTTTTTTATAAGCCACTTTATGATAAAATACGTAGTGTTTGTTTTATTCGTGAAACAAATGATTTAGCTTAAAAAAATTTTTGGACAGACACGTGCTATTTAAAACATAAATAGAGGGAAGTTTCTCTTGTCGTAAAGATAGATAAGTTTGTCAAGAATAATTTTTTGATAGGACGCGTAGTTTCTGTTTGAATCAAATTTTATATTAATAATTTTTAAATAGATCAAGTAGATTTTCTTTTAATCGCAAAAAGTAACATTAAAAATAAAGAACTCCATTTTTGGAAAAAGGGACACGAGAGACGAAAAAAATCAAAAGCTAAAAGTTGTTCATCCAAAAAAGATTTAAAAATGTTCTCCAAAACTCTTGTTATAAAAATATATCCAAAATAAGAAAATTAACTTATTATAAAATCGACATGAAACATAATAAAAATTAAATAAGACATTTTTTCGCCTGAAGTATATTTTCAAATTGTCTTTGAACCACTTTACAGTGGGCTGCGTGTTTTTAGTTTAAATCTTGAAATTAAACAAATTAATTTGAGGAAAAACGACACAAGTTGAAATCAAATGTTTAGTAGCCATTTTTTATAGAATGCGTCCTTTTTAAATGTAAATCCAAGACAATGAGAATACGTATGTTTCAATACCAATGCATGTTATGAATTGTAATAATATCAATTATTTGAAAAGATACATTTTTCGGGGCATTTGGGAATAAAAATTGGTGCAAAATAAGGAACAAATATTAAAATAATCATAAAAAATAAAAGTAGTAGATTATTTTGCAATCTCTGAATAAGCAGTAAGAGACTAAGGTACGACATGTAATAGTGTCGGAATTAATATAGAAAAGTTCAAATTTTGGACACAATCAAGTGCAAAGCACGAGATACGTGAGTATAATGCGCTCGTCATAGCCAAAGGAGCTTTCACAAAAGAGAATTCACAATATCCAAATTGCAGTTTTCGATTCTGTGAGCTTTAATTTTAACAGCTCTTTGCACAAATTGCATTGCCGTTCCCCCAGCTTCCTGATCGAACCCTATCCCCACTTTATCGTCGCTCGCGACCAATAAATTTTATAGCTAACATGTTAAATTCGGATAGTGTTCAGAAAACTACTTACTTCTGATGTACTTTAAACATTTTATATCGATCTATCTGCACTCGCAGATTACGAAAAATGGAAAAACTGCGGAATGTATCCTAACCGCGGCAAGAATCTTCAGCGGTATCTCTTTCTCCATCGAGAATTTCCTAATTAGTTGTCAATATCGCAAAGTTTAGCAATTCTTCCAATCTTGGTCCATTCCTCCTCGACTGTTCATTGTAATCTTTGATGTAAGTCACAAAACACCGAAGCTTTCGAAAACTTGACCTACTCTTAGCCCACTTTAATTTAGAATTTTCCTCATTGGCCACAGCATGGAGAATGTTCTGAAATATTAACCCATTCCTACTCCACTGTAAATTGGGATGTTCCTGTTGGATTCCAAACCGAGAACCGTTCAAAATCTTAACCGATTCATACCAAACTTGAAAATTATAATCTTTTCGGTGTGCCAGAAAACTGGAAAGCCTTCGCAATCTTGAAGAATTTTTATCGCACTCTAAATTAGAATGTTCTCATTGATTACGTCTAGACGTACCCGGTGCACGATTGTACAGAATGTTAAATTTCTAAACATTTTGCAAAAATAGCTATTTGTTACTTCATTAATAAAAGCGTTATCGAACAAATCCTTTCAAACGACGTGTAAAAGATTTTTTAAAGAATTTCCTCCGCAGAAAAAAGTGTCCTTAAAAATATTCCTAAAAACATTATGAGATGCCACAGTTCATTTTCTCTTGCATTTTATACATTAGAAAGCACCTTTCAGTCTACAATTTATTTAATTAATTGGAACTGTATTGGGGCGAAATTGTGCATTAGGATGACCCCTACAGAGAAATGGTCAAACACATTTGTGGATCAGAAGTTCGAAAAATGTAATATCTTAATCGATTTTAAAGATTATTTTTCTAAATTAATCCTTGTTTTATACAGAAAACAAGAAAATAATTACAAAAAATTGTAAATTGATAGGATTAAGAGCGAATCTTAATCTTTACATTTCGAGCAAGGTAGCTTATAAATGTAACCTGATTGCTGGATAATCATAACAAATTTCATTTCTGGAATAGAAATTTTTGTAAAGACGAAAATTCACGATTCGTCGATTGGGTTTATTTTTTAGCAGGGACAAGGTTAAATCTTAACATGGTCGTTTGTTAATTTTGAAAAACTGACCATTATCTCAATTTATGATAATATGATTGAGAGTTACTGGTTTTATAGTAATAACCAATCAAACATTTCTCGACATGAAAAAACTCATTGGCTACAGCAGCAAAATGCTCCTGTATTGTATAATTGTATTGTGATAATTGGCATAATAAATTACGAAAATGTTTGCCTTCTTTTATGTTCAAAACGAGTAAAGGAGACTTCGCAATCAAACTAGATTTCGACACGCCAACTTATGTATTTTTTCATATTTCACGATAAAAACACTGTAGATAATAGATATCAATAATGCTACAAATGAAAAATTTGAGTTGATAAATGGTACTTCTCTTACTTACCCATGAATCATTAGAAACTATTATTACAGATCAATCGTTTCATGAAAATAAAAACACTGGAATTGGTTCAAACTGATATAATAAGTCTTTACATGGTCATACTAAACATATAGTCATTTAATATTACACTCAACTCCCGACGTAAGAACGTTTTCGAGCATGGCTCGCATTGGCCTTGATCCTATGTCGGACATGCTTTACTGAAGGCCCCTTCCACCCTCTCTTCAACCTGAAAACCGTCGGGGCATCAGTTCTCGGAATATCATAAACCGGAGGTTCTTACACCGGGAGTTGAGTATATTTTGACAAAAATATGCAATCGAAATCAAAGCATCAAAAACCATATAAAACGCACAATGCAAGTTTTAAATCACCGAACAAATAAAAAAACATTGGTATTTTTTGATGCAGAATATTTATCATATGAAAAAACATAAAACCAAAGAAAGACAAGTCGCGCGCCAAAAGTATGATAAATTCGGAAATACTTGTTTATTTTGTGTCCACCATTTAATTATATCAATTTTGCATTCACTAAGTCTGCAACAGTATACTCCTCAATTTGACTTCTTCAGTTTTCCTTGTTTGTCGTTTACGCAAATGACTTTATGTCCCTTTCGTTCCGTTTCCAAGATCTTCCTCAGCTCGTGAAATGAATTATTCTTTTCTGTATACTTCTCCACACTTCAGAATAGAGTCCTTTTTAATTTTACTCCCTTATTCTTTCTTTTCAATCACTGCGTTCCTATGTCGAGGGTCAAGTATGAGGATAGCGCAGTAGATCCTATTTCTATTTCCGGTCATGTTTGAGTAAGTTTTCATAAGCTGTCGCTAGTGTGTATCCGAATTTTAAGTCAGTCACATTTACGTCGCTTTTTGCGTCTGTTTGTTGGACAGTTTTTTTTAGTTTGGTTGAGTAATAAATGAAGGCCAACATGAACTTAATATGGGCAAGATGACCAGAGAGATATATGCATATTTATGCTCAGAAAGAGCTCTCGAAAAAGATTGAAATAATTTTAGATATTCTGGATTCGACGTTCAAAGCCAATCTAGTGCTTTCTGCAACTTCTTTTCTTTTCCAATCATGTCATGAGTTAAATGCCACTTTGTCTTGCTATTGACAGTATGAGCTAATTATGTTGTTTCAGTGGAGACACAGCGGCATTCTAGTACATGGCGTAAATGTTCCAAGTACTTAACTTGGATGAAAAATTCTTCTAATTTACAGAGCGGTTATAGAATTTTGGCGTTTGCAAACCATATTTTTAATTCTGCCTTGTCATAATTATCAACTTCCTCTTCTATGTTATCAAAGGTTCATATTTTATATCCTAAGTGAAAGAAAGCCTTACGCATGTAGATTTTCTAGGTGAGCCCTACATTCAAAATGCTGATCTTCTTTTTCAAAAGCTATTCTATCCAAAATAATCATTGTTCAAAATTGCTCGATAAACGTGCTATTACAAGCAACATTACAAAGAGTTATTTATTGTATGTGTTTTTGCGGTTCGTCTTTTTGAAAAAGTCACGAAAGAGATTTGCTTTATCCTTTCCGGTCTGACCTCCTTTTGATTCAGCAAACTCGAAAGTTAAAGATTGAAGTTCCTACTCATAATCGATTAAATTACCTAATTGAGAGGTATTAAACTATGTATTTGCTTACTTTAATAAAATGATACTTAACTGTAGCCAAATAAAATATATGGCTACTATATTTTTGTAGGCATCTTTAGAAAACTTTTAGTTTGTTAAATAAAATGTTTTAAAATTCCAACCGATCAAACTAGCTGAGTATTTCTGGGTTATAATACGCTGTAACAGTACAACAAATATTAGCTTTTAAAAGATTTTCTTGGCACTATCAGACGTTTCGATAGGCCTACCACGTCTGTTATTTTTAACTTTTATTATGTTATAAATTTTTAAACACATGTGTTAAAATAAAATGTATATGATTCTTTAATAATCTCATATTACTGAACTCATATTAAAAATCTGTATCTTTTTTTCCAATAAATGTTTCGTAAAATTGAAGGTTCGTTTTTTTGAACCAAGTAATCCTATCTTCAAATTAAAAAAATCTTTTTCTTCAACCGGTGGACTTTAATTCTTTTGAAGAAAATATTTGCATGATTTTAAATTACATTTGGTCGTATCAACTGCCTAATTTTTAAACAATTATTTTCTAAAGTTATAACATCGTTCATTTAAACATATTTGCAACAAGACGTTTATACTTTTGATTTCAATAAAACCATTTATTTGTATCTAAGAAATGTTTGATAGGACATATTCAGTACGATCGTTTTATTGAATCAAGTAACTTTCTTTCATTCAAGATGTTATTCTTCTCAGCGCACGGACATCGAATAACAACCGAGGAACATACTTCGTAAACCATTTTTTATAACGCATAGTTTTTGTTTTAATCTTCAAAAATCTTACAAAATTACATTAAATATACTATCCAGTGAATTTGAGTAAAACATGAGAAAAAAGAGAGATTGGGGCTTTGACGGAAGATTTAAAACTGCCGAATGATAATGCATTGAGTTTTTATTATAAATACAAGTTATGTGTAGGATTTGAGCCAACATCGGATCATATAGAATATTGTATTTTACTTTTACATTTTCCTCAATTGAAGTACGGTATGGAGAATGTTGGTTTACATTTTGTCTACATGGAACACACTAAAATTTTTAGAGATTGGCTCATGCTTTCCCGTGGGAATTTCATGCCATTCATGTCGGTTCAAGACGGTAACCACGCCGCTGTATATGTTTATTTTCGATCGTTTTGCAACGCCATAAATACGCGAATATATGCCACGAAGAATTGTATTATTACGCTCCAATATTGCCAGGACGTTACCAGTGGATGTTGTTAAAACAATTTGCTCTTCGGTTGGCATGGCCTTAGATGCGCCACGTTCTTTTCTCAATTCAAGTGGTTTATCATCAGGAAACGTGTATCTGTGAATTTCAAGTACCCGATGCGGATTTTTGTGTGGGATAAGTCGAATTAATCTAAGTTCGTGAAGGGGAAATCCCAGTATGAGTGAAGAAAGACGCCTGCCAGGAGCAGACGTGGACCTGTCACGAAGGGAAGTCTCGGCAGCAGGAAGAGTTCTTTCTAGAGAATGTCTGGTAGGAGAACGAGAAGGTTCGCGACGACGAAGGCTAGGAATGGGTTCGCCATTAGGTAAACAGTCAAACTGTGAACTTAACTCTGCAAGAAGAAAAAGGATTAAATTTTTTTATGTGAGTTGGTATATCATAAATTCCTTGTTGCAAAATCGAAAGGCAAGACTCTAAGGAAATTGAGCGAAGCGTTCAAAGTTGGAATATTTCCTACTGCAATTCTTGATTAGATATTTACTTGTTTATATTGAACGTTTCTAATAGATCCTCTTCTCAAACTATAAGAATTGAAAATTTTTTCGACCAGCAGATAAATTCACTCTCATTTTCCGGCTTTTTCCTGGTTGCAAAAAATTACAGAATATTTTAACTCGCACAGATTAGCTACAAGCAATTTTAAATTGCTGTTTTGAAGAGAATTTCATATTTTGATTTGAAATAAAGTGAAAAGGGGACAAATAGAAAAAAGGACATAGTGATATTATGTAATGGCTGTTAAATAGAAAAAAGATTAAAATAATTTATTCTACTTACTAATGCAATTTAGAATAATAATAATGGTGCAGATCAGAGTGTAAAGGTTCCTCATTTTTTTTAATACAGGAAAAAAGTATAATGATGAATGTTGAGAACAGCGTAACTAATTATTAACCTAATTTTTCATGTATTTA
>JAWWLR010075844.1:1613-18653 GCA_035041075.1 Acraspis erinacei | reverse complement strand
CTCTTTTTTAGTTGAAAATTCAACTGGTTGGTTGATAATTATTCTTGAATTTTGTGAAAAAATTGTTTTTTTTCTCGGTAGAAGATTCAAATTTTTGGTTAAGAATTCTTGAATTTCGTTAAAAATTCTTTTTTTTTTGTGTTAAAAATTAAACAACTAGTTTTTAAAGTTGAACTACTTTCTTAAAAACTAAAAAAAAAATTATTTCTTCCCTAAAACCTAAAATTTTTTAATGAGAATTTTATGACTTTATTTTATTATTAAACATTTGTCTTTCTTGGTAGCGAATAAAACTTTTTGTTTAAAAATTCAACTACCTAATTGAGAATGCTTGAATTATATTGAAAATCTTCTTTGTTGGTAGTAAATTAATATTTTTGTTGAAAATTTATCTTTTGTAGTTGAAAACTCAACTTTTTGGTTGTGAATTATTCTTGAATTTTGTTTTAAAAAAATCGATTTTTTGTCGGTAGAAAATTAAACTTTTTGTTTGAGAATTCTTGAATTTTGTAAAAAAAATTTTTTTTTGTTGAATATTAAAAAAATAGTTTTTAAAGTTGAACTAATTTCTTCAAAAGTAAACAAAAATTTATTTATTTCCTCAAACCTAAACTTTTTGAATGAGAATAATTCTTGAATTTTATTAAAAATTATTTTTTTTCGTTGTAACTTAATTTTTTGGTTTTTAATTACTGCATTTTGTTTAAAAAAATTAGTTTTTTCTCGGTAAGAAATTAAACTTTTTGCTTGAAAATTCATCTTTTTTAGTTTCAAATTCAACTTTGAGGTTGAGAATTTTTGAATTTGGTTAAAATTCGTTGTTTTTTTGTTGAAAATGAAACAAATAGGTTTTAGAGTTGCACTTTCTTAAGAACTAAAAAATATGTTTTTTTATTTATTTCTTAAAAATTTAACTTTTTGATTGAGACTTCTTAAATTTTATTGAAAATTCCTTTTTTTTAAATTAATATTTTCGTTTAAAAAATCATCTTTTGGTTGAGGATTCAATTAAATTGTTAAAAAATAATTGTACTTGGTTAAATTATTCTACTTCAAAACTCTTTTGAGAGTACGTCATTTCTAGTTGAAAATTCGAAATTATTTTGTAAATGCAGTATATTTCCATTTTAATTTCTAAGGATTTAAACACCTTGATGTTGATTAATTAATTGAATTAAATTGATTATTATACTTGATTATTGAATAATTCTATCCCAAAGAATCTGTATAATATAGTTTATGGTTTAAAAATTTGAAATTATCTTCCTACAAATATTTTTCTATTATCAAAATTTGTAACTTTTTTCTGCTTGAGATTATTCTAGTTAAATTCCCGTATGCGATCCAGGATCGACCAAATTTCTATAACTGCCAAAATTGGAATTTTGATTTTTAGTGATCAACCCCCCCCCCACCTCCCCTTAATTTATTTGATTCCCACAAACAGTTTTTTTCTAATTTTTCAACAATGGCCCGTACCACCGTGCTTTTGAAATTAACATAACAGTATCTAAAATAACTTTTTTATGTAAAATTCTTAATTATTTATTTTTTACGTTTTTCTTCTTCAAATTATTGATATTTGTTTAATGTAACATTTATCAGCATTCCTTATTAAATTATAATTGTGTCAACAAACTGTATTTGTTTTATTTTTTTTCTAAAAATCTTTTTTTCTTAATAAAAATTATTACTGCAGGTCTAGTAGAATATTTTTTAACATTGTTTAATTAATTTTTAACTATTTCAACAAATTCAATTTGTTTAAAAAAATGTTTCCTCATAATTCATCGAACTGGCAGTTCTTTATCATTAAGTGATATAAATATATTTTAAAATATTTTCCAATTTTTTAAACAATAAATGGATAGTTAATTATTTTAACGATTCAGAAATATAAATAATATTGATTTCAACAATCAGAAGTCTTAATATTAAAAGCGGAAAAGAAAAATTGACCATTTTATCGCAAAAAATATTGCTCAAACAACCTCAATTTTGTTGAAAATAATTAATAATTGAAGTTTTAAGCAATTCCAAATTAACATTTTCCCAAATCCTGGAAAATCATTCCGAAAAACTCAAGAAAGTAATTTTCCCCCATGCAATTTACATGGGAAGCTTCAAGTAAAAGTCGGCACCAGCTAAAATCAAAATTAGAAAAATAGGAATTTCTTTTTTCAGATTTATCATTTTTGGCATCTATAAAAAAAAAGTGTTTGTGCACGTCTAAATTTCGAAGTGCACAGTTGGTAGTGTCCCATATCTGCACGTGCACAGTTGGCACTCTCCCAACTGAGCACGCATAAATTTGGGATAATTTTCAGTATTTCAGATTGCAGCTTAAAATTCCCGAATTCTTAAGTCTGGGTACATGTAATATTTTATATATAAATTATAATTTATATTATTGTCTTATTACTTACCAGAAAAATAATCCTATAATTTTGTAAAAATGTACAAATTGTATTAATTGCGTCTTCGAATTGTGAAACATCAGTTAGGCCTGAACAAACTATTAAAATTTGAAACATAATTTAATTGACCTTAGTCTCTTATCTTGTATTGATAACACATACCTAATTCAAGTGGATCATTTTTTTAGTAAATTAGCTTAAGTATGAAGAAAAATAAAAAAACAAGCATTTTGTGAAAAAGGTGTCATTTTGGCACTAATATTTGAATGAGGTATTATCAGTAAATTCACGCGCGTTTTCTGATGAAACATTTATTCCGCCACATAATAATATCCGGGTGTCCAAAAAGTCTGGAAACACCTAAATAACTGTCCAGATAAAATATTATTCAAATGGTCAAGGTCATTCGTAGAGTAACTTTCAAACGAAAAATCGAATAGGGACCTTTAATTTGACCTTGAACTTGACCTCCAAGTTAATTTCAGGGTCAACTTTGTGTTTTTAAATGGGAACCCTTCTTTTTGAGATTGAGTTCTCATTTAAAATCACAAATTTGACCTTAAAATTACCTAAAAGGTCAAGTTCAAGGTCACCATTGTATTTCTCGTAGAAAGTTATTTAAAAAACGACATTGACATGAGAAAATACAGAGCCGTCCCGTTTACCCTAGTCGGCCATTGTTTAAGTTTGAATGACCTTCAGATGACCTGTAAAGGCACATCTGACGTATGACCTGAGAACATTTTTCAATGTAAGATTTCCCGCTCTTTTGATTGCCGATGTAAAAATAGGAGTTCTCATGTGAAAGCACAAATTTGACCTTGAAATTACCTTAAGGGTAAAGTTCAAGGTCACCATTGTCTTTCTCTTTGAAAGTTACTTAAAGAATGGCCTTGCAATGAGGAAATACAGAGCCGTCCCGTTTACCCAGACCGGACATTGTTTAAGTTTGAATGACCTTCAGATGAGCTGCAAAGGCACACCTGACCTTGAACATTTTTCAATGTAAAATTTCCCGCTCTTTTCATTCCAGATGTCAAAAATAGTGGTTCCTATCATTCATGAAAATACAAATCAACACTATCGACCGGCAATTGGAACTTCTGTGGTTCTATTCCCAGTGGCGCGAAGAGAGTAGATCTTTTTTCAGAAAAAAATGAATTTAAAAATGTTAATAAATATTTATTCCATCCTGTCTGAGTGGACGTTACGTATTGTCTATTATTTGAAAAGTTAACTTTATCGATGGTTTTGATTTTTATTTTCATGGGTGGTGGTATGATATCTACACTGATTGATGGTAACTATCTCTGATAATAATTAAGACTCCTTTAAATTACTTGTATCATAAATATAGCACCGAGCTCGAGATAGCGCGTATTGACGGAAAAAGATTCTTCTGTCGATCTCTCTAATAGCTTACTGGAAATGCACCCGACCGGCAATCTGAAGTTTTGTGGTTCGATTCCCAGAGGAGCGAAGAGAGGAGATCTTTTTTCAAACAAAAATTAATTTCTAAAAACTAAAAATACTTCTATATTCGTCTTCGAAAGATCATTCTTTTCCAAAATTCCCTGCTCAGTTTCAGAACTATCATAATTTTGTTAGAAAATTCCCTTATCAAATTCAGAATGACGGCTACCTCTTCCAAGATTCCCGTACCAAAACATGATTACCGTTTTTTGTATTTTTATTAAAAATTTTAAACCTTTCACTCTTTAATTACAAAATATATAAATTTACAATTTCAGATAAATAATAATTTACTATTTTTATTTTAACACGTTTCCCAAAAGAAAAAGTCAATGAAAATAATTGAAGGGGAAACAATTTTAGTAATCTGCTAGACCGATCGGTTATCCGAACTGATAATCCGGTCTAATCCAAGTAATCCAGTGTAAACCAGTGTAATTCGAATAATCCAGTTTAATCGAGTAATCTATTGTAATCCGACTAAAAATAAGAGAATCTGGATATCCATTGTAATCCAAGGAATCGACTGTAATCACGTTCAATGCGAAGAATCCAGTGTAATCCGAGTAATGAAGGTAATTCGATAAACCAGTGTAATCTGTGTAATCCAACCATTCCATTAATCCACTGTAATCAGCGTAATTTAGTGTAATCTACTTAAACACGACTAATCCTGTGTAATTCAATTGTAATTCAGAGTAATCCGAAATAATCAATTTTTAATCCGTTGTAATCCACTTTTAATCCGCTGCAATCCACTTGTAATCCAGAATAATCCACTTTTCATCCAGATCAGAATAATAAAGTTAATTGTGTGTAATTTAAATGGGTAATTCAAAAAGTTTTCAACTAGTTTTCTTTGTTGAAAATTAATTTTCTTGACTGAAAATAGAAATATCCCTTTTTGCTCAAAAGTTGATATTATATTCTTGAAAATTCATGTATTTTGTTGAAAATTCGTCGTTTGATGAACAAAAATAACGTCCTTCAATAATAATCCATGTTTTTGGTGAAAAATTCAATTTTTTGGCCGAAAATAAATCTATTTTGTACGGAATTTAGCAGCTTGGTTAAAAGTACGTTTTCCTGGTTCGAAATTCAACTATATTTTGGTATCGAATTGATGCTGTAGTTGAATATTGAATAATAATGTTGAAAATTTGTTTTTCTATTGTCTAACTAAAAATAATTTTAATAATATTTTTTAGTTAAGAATTATACTTCTCAGTTTAAAATAAAACTACCTTTTTAAAATAATTGTTTTGGTTGAAAAATCTTGATTTTAGTTGAAAATTTGTTGGTTAGAAATTTAATTATTTTTTTTAAAAAAAGTTTATTTTAATTTTCGTGAAAATTTGTCTTTCTTGCAAAATAATTTATTTGGTCAAAATTCATTTTTTTTAAAGAAAATTACAGTTTTTTCTTGAAAATTCATTGAGCTGGTTGAAAACTAAATTTTTTGTTGAAAATTAATGCATTTTGTTGAAAAATATTCTTTTTGCTTCAAAGTTGAACTACTTTGTTACAAATTCGTTTTTCTTTTAGACTGAAAATGAATTATTTGTCTGAAAATTTCAGCATTCTATTTTACGTGAAAATTTGTCATTCTTAGATGTATTTTCTTATAATTTCTTCTTTTTAAAAAGATTCTGGTTTGGAAATTCATCGATATAGTTAAAATCTCAACTTTTTGTTAAAAAACCATGTATTATGTAAAAAATTCATTTGTTTTTTAGTAAAAAAAATAATTTCCTTTGCTAGAAGATTCCTATTTTTGGTACACCATTCATTTTTTTTTTAGTTTCAAGAAATGGAACCAGTTTGTTAAAAATTTATGTTCTTGGTCCAAGACTTAACTATTTTTTAGAAAATTAGTTTTTTTAAAATGAATTTCCTTAAATGAAAATCTAACTATATCATTTTTACTTAAAAATACATTTTTTCAGTTAAAATTTTTAATAATAAATCTTTCATTTAGAATTTATCTTACTTAATTTGAAAAATCAACTAATTGGATTCAAATTCGAACTATATTTAAAAAAATTTATTTTACTGATTAAAATGTTAACGATTCCAAATGAATATTCCTCATTTTAGTTAAAATCACATCTCTTTGGTTAAAATTCGAAATATTATGTTGAAAATTCGTTTTTTTTTTGTAAAAAATTTAATTTTTCAATTGCAAATGTAACCATTTCATCTTTGGTGGAAAATTTATCATTCTTTGACTGCAAACTTTACTTTTTTGTTAAAAAATCGTGTGGTCAGGTTGAACATATAAATACTTTTGTAGAAAATTCAACAATTTGATTAAAAATTAACTTTTTTCGTTAAAAATTCTTATATTTTGTTAAAAATTTGACTTTTTGTGATAAAAAATTAATATTCTTGGTTGAAAATTCATTTATTTTGGTTGAGAATCCAAATACTTGATTGAAAGTTGTATCACTTTGCTAAGAACTCATTTATTATTGGGGATTTTTTTTGTAAAAAATAATTTTTTACATTGAAAATCTAATTAAGGTTAACCGACGATTATTGGGAAAATTACAAAAAGCCAACCCACATAAAAACAATTTTAAAACTTCGATAATTTTGTGGTTAAAATTTTATTATTTGGTTTAAAATTTTATTCAATGAAAAAAATTGTTTTTATTAACATTTCACCTATTTTGTTGAAAATTCGTCTTTTTTGTTCAAAAATTGACCTTCTAACTATAATTTTAATCTTTCTCGAACAAAAATTATCTGTTCAACTGGTTTCAATTTGTAATGAAAAATTTTTTTGATTGAAATATCAACTATCATATTTCTTGATAATAATTCAACTTTTTGGGTTAAAAATTCAACTATACGGTTAAAGGTTGTACTAATTTCCACAAAATTCATTATTTTACTTGGAAAGTTGACTGTTTGGTTGTGAAGTAACTTTTTTCTTGAAAATTCATATTTTACAGTTAAAAATGTAACTGTTTTGTAGAAAACTCTTGTTTTTGCCTTGATAATTCAATAATTTTGTAGAAAATTAATATATTTGGTTGAAAATTCAACAATTTGGTTTAAATATTCTTTTCTTTTTTTTACATACTCATAAGGTTATAAAAAGAACCAGCTTTTTGATGAAGTTGTGAAAAGTTAGAGCATTATGAAAATTTTTGAGACAATTTTTTTTCAAAATTAAAAAATTCTCTGTGCGGATATTCATAGTATTCAAAAATTCGAATAATTTATCCCAATGGATTTTTCTGAAAACCAAAAAAGGGACAGATTCGAGTACGAAGCACGAGATACGTGATGAGAATGTATTCATTAAAGCCGAAGGAGCTTTAACAAAAGAGAATTCACAATCACCAAATTACTGCTGTCGCTGCTTTGACCTTTAGTTTTAAACAGTCTGTGCACAAGTTTGGGGAATATACAAAGACCGAGCGCGTAGCAAAAGGTAAATACATTATGGAGCGCGAAGCGCGAGATAAATATAATATCGAGCGTGAAGCGCGATAACGATCACCCGCGCGCGAGCAGCGCGTGCAGCGCGCGATGAGTTTGTGCCCGCAAAGCCAGCAGATTTTTTAAAAGATTTTTTGGTTGAAATATCAACTATTATATATTTTTTAAATAAATCTTTTATGTAGAAAATCATTCTTTTTATTTTAAAAATCAACAATTTCTTACAAACTTGAAGTATTAGGTTAAACAAAAAAGGTGAATTCTGATCCAAAAACAATCTTCCCGCTGCGCGGACATCTTCTCGTAACACGCTACGCACGCGGCTCGATTCGCTAGCAAGTTTCAGCGCGCCGAAGGCGCGCAGGTGTTGGTTCTCGTCCTTCGCGCTCGATCTTTGTATATTCCCCACACTTGTGCACAGAATTTTTAAAACTGAAGGTCAAAGCAACGACAGCAGTAATTTGGTGATTGTGAATTCTCTTTTGTTAAAGCTCCTTCGGCTTTAACGAACACATTCTCAACATGAAAAATTGTAATTTCTGGATTTTTTTATGCTGTCAAAATTGGAAATTTCCTTTTTTTTCAAGAAAAATAAGAAAGTTGTTATTACAATCTTGTAGGGAATTCAAAAATCAACGTTTTTATTCCTTTGCGTGTGCTTCCTGAAATCTTGTAAACGCCATAACTCCGGTATTGTTTGGGTTTGTGAAAAAAGGAATTAAGATAAATTGTTCTTATTTTTTAATAATATGAATATCCCACACGAAACGAACAAAAATTAAATGAAAAAAGTTGTAATTTGAATGTGCCCACGCAGCGGATAGATTTTTTGACTGTTAATGATGTTTTTCACAGTTAAAGTGAAAACTACGCATCCTATCAAAAAGTGATTGATAACAAATTTGTAGATCTTTTTCCAATTTACAATTTTTTGTAATAATCTTTTGCCGTATTTTGCGTGGTTTGGTCGAAAAAGTGTAATTTTTGAATTTTCCATTATTTTTTATGCCGTAAAAACGTCAAATTTTCGATTTTTCAAAAAAATTCCAAAAGTTTTTATGATAATTTTGTAGGGCATTCAAAAAGAAATATTTTTCTTATCTTGACTTTTTCATATCTTGCGTTATTTGCCTTAAAATGTTTATTTTCGTGTTTTTTGGAATTTTGTAAATGCTAAAACTCTGGTAATTTTTGGTTTTTTGAAAAAAGTCATTAGGATAAATTGTTCGACTTTTTGAATATTATAAATATCCCTACAGATAATTTTTGAATTTTGAAAAAAGTGGTCTCAGAAATTTTCAACATGTGCTCACTTTTTGAATTTTTATCTAAAGTGGCTGGCTAACGAACTTGACCTTTAGTTTAGGACACTAAAAGAGTGTACCAAAGGGCAATCTAATAGAGTAATTTTTTCAAAAGTTATCGTGGAAACAGACAGACAGATATACAGACAGACATACAGACAGACATACAGGCAGACATAAAGACAGACATACAGACAGACATACAGACAGACATACAGACAGACATACAGACAGACATACAGACAGACATACAGACAGACATACAGCCAGGCATACAGACAGACATACATACAGACATACATACAGACAGACATACATACAGACATACATACAGACAGACATACAGACAGACATACAGACATACAGCCAGGCATACAGACAGACATACAGACAGACAAATTCATAAAAACTTGTTTTTCAGATTCAGGGGGTCTCAAGACGTTGACATTTGGCAACGAACAACAACGAATTTTCAATAAAACTTTTGAAGCCTTAACCTAAACAGAATAATTGTCAATCAATAGTTGCCTTTTTGCTAAAAAAAATATGAAATTTACACTAAAAAAATTCGAACCAAAGGAGTAATTCTCAACAAAATAAATTTTAATCTTTAATATTAAATTTTCATACATTTCCCGCCAGAAAATAGTAATAAAAATAAAAGATAATACAAATATTATTATACTTTCGCTTTTGAACATCCCTAAGATTTGATTATAAATAATAGAATGTATTTTTCATTTTAGTATGTTTTTATTCATGAATACATATTTATCTGACAAATATAAAATAATTTTCATATATTTGTATTATGAATTTTGTGTAAAGATTGACCTGGATGTAATCAATATTATCCTGCAATAGGTCTATTCCCTAGCTCAGCTCCCAAAACTTTATTACCTATGAAATAAAGTTTAACCCATACACTACCCAATAACTTGTGAAGAGTTTTAAAATGGTGATGAGTGTTTGATGAATCAAGTGGCACAAAATTGTCAGATAGAAGGCGAACTTTGTAAGGTACTTCACCAGTTTTCCACACCCCAATTCGTTTGTCCATATAAGTGATCTCATAATTTGTTCGTGTTGCTGAATCTAAAAAAATCAAGTTTGAACAGATAACCGTCTATACTAAAAAAATTAAAATGTAAGAAATTTGAATTAGATTAAAATCAGAATTCGAAATCCTGTTAAAGTCCAATAATCAAGTTAATGTGCAGAATTCCTGAAAATGAAACCAGTAATCCAAAGAATAAATTTGCATAACCGTCATTAAATGTTCCTATGATAATTTGAGAAAAGATAAATAATTTACTAAAAAAGATAAGAAAAAATATTTTTTTGGACGAAAAATGAAAAAGAACAACGATTCTCTTTTTTTATTTCTTTCGCCTTTTTTATTTGTTATTGTTATTTAAAAAACAGCAAGAAAACATTTGTAAAAAATAATAAATAAAGTTTCAGCACTCATGCAGCACCCTTATCAAGGTAAGCAAAATTTTACCAGGCATGAACAGCAACGAAACCACGATTCTCGGGTATCAGGGAGAGAGCATCGTGGTTTCGTTGCTGTTCCTGCCTGCTCAAATCTTTCTTGCCTTTAAAAGGGCATGAGTGCCGAAACGTTGGTGATTATTTTTTACAAATGTTTTCTTGTTTTGATTTAATAAAAAAAAAGACGAAAGAAATAAAAAAAGAAGGAAAGGGATTTGGTTGGTTGGTTTTATCTTTTTCAAATCACAATAGGAACATTTGATGCTGGTTGCCCAGATTTGGTCGTTGGATACTTGGTTTCATTTTTGGGAATTCTGCACATTAATAAAAAAAATATTTATCAACAATCATTTTAAAATTCAGCTTTCTTGAAAGTTCCCTTTTCTTCAATGAATAATTTTCACCCAATCGCTTTTAATGTAAACACTTTTAACCCTCTTGTATTGTGCCTGCAAAAGGCCCCAAAAAAAGCAAAATATAAGTGTCATATTTATTTATTGCCAATTAATTAGTAATAATTTGTATATACTCATTTGTATTAGTTCTTGTTTTGTATAAAATATAAATTAATCTTTATGTAAATAATTATATCATTTGCGAGGCTTTTCGTAAAGTACAGTATTAAATTTTAATCTATTTGCCCCCCCCCCCCAACTCCCCGAAAAGTGAAGTAGTCAAAAATTACCTGAAAGCTGATGAAATATGGTAATTTTTCACAAAACTAGGAGAATACATTCCCTCAAATAAAATTAATGTATAGATACCATATTGAAGTAAAATTCAAATACTAAATTCCTAGGATTTCAAGTCGAAATACTTTGGATTTTGAAAAAAAATCGCAGAATTTTCGAACCAAAAATATTAAAAATCAACCAAAACTAGGGAAATTCTTAAGCTAAAAATGAATTTTTTAGTAGAAAATTCAAATAATTTTTAACAAACAAAAAAAAACACATTTTTTAGCTAGATAAATTAAACAAAAAAAGTCGAATTTCTAACCAAATAATGAAGCTTGCAAGAAAATTTATTTTCAAAAAATAACTTCATGTAATGAAGTAGTTATATTTTAAAAGAAGCAGATGAATTTTTTTTCAAAAAGATGAATAGTTAAAAAAAATAGTTACATTTTTAACCAAATAGTAGAATTTTTAACCAAACGATATTAATTCCGTAGAAAAATATAATATCTAAATCTAAATCTAATTTTAAATCCAAATTCCCGAATTTTTGACTGAAATCATGCATCTCCAAACAATAAATGAATGTTAAAAAAAAGTACTTCAAATTTTAATAATGTAGTAGAATTGTCAATTTAAAAAAATAAATTTTCACTTATAACTTTAATTTACTAATAAAAAGACGAATTTTCAACCAAAAAATTTATTTTGTAATCTAAATTTAATTTTAAATCGAAAGATCTAAATCTAAAAAAGATCTAAAAAAGATCAATTTAAAAAAATGTAAAAAAGATAAAAAAAGATCAAAAAGCAATTTAAAAAAGATCAAGCAAATAGTTAAATTTACAATGAAAGTAAATTTTTAGAAAAATTAAACCAATTTTTAACAAAATCGTTAAATGTGTAAAAAAACATGATCTTTTAATTAAAAATGCGTATCTTTCATTGGAATAGTTAAATTTTCAACCTTAGAGATGAATTTCCACCTAAAATGATGTATGTCCAAATAAATTTTTTTTTAATAAAGTGCTTCAACGTTCAATCAAATTTTGGAATTTTCACTCGTACTGATTAATTTTCCACCAAAAATTTATTTCTTAAAAAAATACTAGGTTTTCAACCATATATTTAAATTTTGAATTAAAATTATGCATCTCCAAATAAAGAGTTAATATTTAAAATATAGTTTCACTTTCTTTAAAGAAGTTGAGTTTTTAATGAAAAAAATTATTTTTCAACTCAGAAGATTAATTTTCTGCTGAGCAAGACATATTTTCAACAAAATACATAAATTCTAAACAAAAAAAATTCATTCCTAACTTAATAGTGTTTGTTTAAAAAATTTGTTAAAAATTTGCAATATTTGTCATCTTTCCGCAATTGTTATAAACAAAGTATGCATCGGATCGAAAAACCAA
Source organism: Acraspis erinacei (assembly GCA_035041075.1). Lineage (NCBI taxonomy): Eukaryota > Metazoa > Arthropoda > Insecta > Hymenoptera > Cynipidae > Acraspis > Acraspis erinacei. Next base: position 6,420 of record JAWWLR010075844.1, on the reverse strand, counting down.
CTGCACCATTGCATTCCTCTCGACAATATCTAATCATCAATTTTATTATTTTTAAGTCTGCAAAAAAAAATTCTAAAGGGTACGCGTATTTAAGATTGTAAGAAAAAACAATCCTCCTCTTTACAAAATTGACTCTCCCTGGGGATCGCGAGACCTTGTAGTTGGTGGGAGGGCTTACGGGTCTCACCGGCTTATAGTCCGAAATAGGTGAACCAATGGGGCTGCATCGCAACGTGTAACTATTCTGGGGATCTGACGGATTCCGGTCGGTGGGATCTAAACTAAGGAGCGTTCCTTCCAGGGGGTACTGGAAAACCCCCTGACTACATCGTATGAGAATAATTGCCCTGCAAGCAAAATGAAGTATAGGAAAGGAGCAGAATGATGGAATAAGCAACTGGAGAAGCACCGCAAAAAGATAAGAGCATTGTGCGATAGGGCAAATAGAACAAAATTGCCTTTAGACTGGGAAATCTATAAGACGGCTCAGTGTGAATACAATAAAAATATATAAGAAGGTATAAGCAGGAAGACTGTACAGACTTCTGTGAAGAATCGAAAGATATTCCGGAAACAGCGAGGTTCCACAAACTCCTAGTGAAAACCCCGGAAGCTCGGCTTGGGCTAATAAGGTTCGAAAATGGCGAGTTTGCCGAAGACGAAGAAGCAACGCTGAATCACATGATGAAGGTACACTTCCCGGGTATGCAGCGAATCGAAACTGGCCTAGCGGAAGCAGACTGGGGCCAAGAGTTGAGGAGGACCGACTGGAATTTCAACTCAAAATTTGTAGACAGCAGAAGGGTTGAGTGGGCTTTGGGGTCATTCTACCCTTTTAAATCATCAGGGGCAAATGGCAGCTACCCAAAGCTTTTTACAGAAAGTCCTGGAGTTTGTCATTCCTCCTCTGACGAAGTTATTTAAGGCAAGCATCGGTCTAAAGCATGTGCCATCGGCATGGAAGGACGGTAGAGTGGCCTTTATTCCCAACTTGGGAAGGAGGGCTACACTGCTACAAAAAATTTTAGACCGATCAGCCTAACGTCTTTTATTTAAATGACTTTGGAGAGGCTCGTCGAAAGATATATCAGGGATGATGTACTTTTGACCCCACCGCTGTATACAGGTCAGGATGCTTTTCAGGCAGGCTGCGCTGTAGAAATAGCAGTCCATACTGTTTTAGCAAAATTAGAGCGGCAGTTGGAGCAAAAGGGGTATGCTGTGGGTTCTTTCTTGGATATAGAGGTTGCCTTCAGTAATACTCCACCAGAGGTCATCTGTCGAGAGACTTTGAGGTGTGGTGTGCCCAGCCAGCTGGTAAACTGGATAGGAAGCACGCTACGCCGAAGGAGAGTCGAAACCAGATGGGGTGAAGGCCTAGTTAAAGGAGTAGCGTCACGCTGGTGTCCACAGGGGTGTGTCCCCTTCTGAGGTGCGTGGTAGTAGATGGCCGCCGTCGTAGGCTTAATAAAGAGGGGTATTATACTCAGGGATACGCGGATGACTTTGTAATCCTAGTTAGGGAGGCTCATCTGGAAACTTTGATGGGCCTTAAAAGTTCGGCGCTGCGCATGGTGGAGGTCTGGTGTAGATAGCTCAGGGCTCTCGGTAAATTCGGTAAAGACCAGTATGGTCATCTTCACGAGGAATGGAGACCCAATGCCTGAAATTCGTCATGACTTTCTGGATGTGTAGGAGAGCTTTTGGATTGACGTTGGGAATAGGGTGAAGGCTTCTTCATGCGGCCGTGGTCTGTTGGCCACGGGTAAAACTTAAAACGATGCAGGACAGGCTGCGACGACTACAAACGCTAGCGTTTAGGAGTTTTGACGGGAGCAATGAGGACTACGCCCACCGTGGCGATAGGCTTTATGCTCTGTGAAGAACCCCTACACCTCGCGATAACTGCAAAAGCGGCCCACACGATGTGTCGCCTGGTAAGAGTAAACAGAGTGACTCCGGGTACTAGACACACTAGGCTCCCGAGTGACATCAGCTCACTGCCGATTCTTGAGATGCAGCAAGACAGAATAACAAAACGCGTCAACTTTGCCAGGGCTTTCTGCGTTTGCATTCCAAGCAGCGATGCGTCAAAATGAAAAGGTAACCCACTCCTCCAGGGGGAAATCTATTATACGGATGGCTCCATGGGAAAGAAAGGGTCAGGAGCAGGAATCTATAATAGTGCGAAGAGGAGGGAAGTAGTTCTTCCGCTAGGGAGACATGCTACTGTCTTTCAGGCTGAGGTCCTGGCCGTCCTTCGCTGTGCTGAAACACTATTAGAAGAGAACGCTACTGGAAGACACATTACGATCTGTTCGAACAGCCAAGCGACACTAACTGCAGTAGGTGAACCAGATGTAACATCAGAACTGGTTTGGGAATGCAAAAAGGCATTAAAGCAAATTGCAGAAAAAACAAAGTGGCTCTCACATGGGTTTCTGGTCACACAGGGATCAAGGGCAACGAGAAAGCGGATCAGCTGAGAAGATGCGGTGCGGTAAGTGAATACATTGGATCAGAGCCAGTACTGGGACTAGCGTCTTGCTGAATGGGTCTTGCCATTAAAAGCTGGACCCGCACAAAGCATCGAGAACACTGGGAGCAGGCGCAGGGTTGCCGACAGGCGAAGTCCATCCTGAGCTATACGTACAGAATGGACAGAGCCAGAGAAATCCTGGGTTTGCCAAAGAAAGACGTAAGGACAGAGTGCAAAAGATGAGGCAGGGATGATGAAACATATTTGCATGTACTTTGCCAGTTCCCGGCGTTGGCGAGGCTCAGGCATCAGACCCTTGGGTTTCTATTCCATGGAATCTGAGGAAGCTTCAATGCTTTCGGTGGTTGATATAATTGGCTTCATCAAGAGGTCAGGGGTCAACTGCTGACAGCGATGGTTAAGGGTGTGCCACAATAGGCTTTATAGCTTGAGCACCAGGGGAGCTCCACTTTTAGGGACTCCCCGCCCGTCATATAAACTAACTAAACTACCCACATAGCACACTTCCCGAAATAAGCAAAGTCCGTCCCAGGTTTAGACCTATGCTTTTCCTGAAAACCCCTAAATTTCATCTAAAATTTCAAACTTCATCTAAAATAAAACATATTTCTAAAAATCTTTCAAAGCTTACAATATAGTTTGAATCTCTTCAATTCTACTAAATATTTCTTGAATTTACTCGAATGTTTATTTGCTTTGATTTTATGATCTCAGGAAATTGAAACATTTTGCTTTAAAATCTTCTAAACTTTTTTTCGAAATTTTACGAAATCGTTTGACGTGTTGAAAAACCTTTTTTAGTTTTCCATTAAAGTTCATTGTTCAAAATAAAAAATTATTTAAAACTTTCACACGAATACAAAAGAAAATTCCTTTTTTTAATCTTGTCAGGCAAACCTTCTAAACTCTAAAATATATTAAAATTTGTCCTGCATTTTTTATTTATTCTGCCAAATTAAAAAAATTGCCTTTAAGTCTTTAAATTAATTTTTTTTAATAAAAAATTATTTTAGCATGCAACCTGAAAAGATGTATTCCATTTTCGTGAAATTTAAAAAAAAATCTTTACAAGTTCTAATTATTTTTGAATCGTTTCAAAACTTCTGAATATCTCCTAAACTCACTCAAATTTCTTTCTAAAAATATATAATATGGCAAACTTCCAAAGGTTTCCTTTAAAATCTTGTACACACTTTTTAGAAAATTTAGGAAATAATTCAAAATGTTTTGTGATCTTTTTTCCAATTCCTATTAACTTCCTATGAATCTTAATAACTTTTTTGATTCTTTTGACACCCTGATAAAATTCTGTTTACCAAAGAAATGTGTAACTCCTAAAAAATTAGAAATATTTTCTCAATGCTTTCCGTATTTTGAAATCATCAAAACTTAAAATTATTCTTTTAAAATAAAACCTAAACCATTTCTCCTCAAATCTTTCTCTCTCTCTCTCTCTCTTTCTCTTTCAACTCTCTGTGACAAGAGGCTCCTTTTTAGCAATGAGAGGTTCCTTTTCATTGCAGCTCCTTTGGTTTTTTATATTTTTCTTTATTTTGAGCAAAAAGAAGTAATTTTTTCCCTACTATCGAGCGGTTTACGAGAGTTGTTTCTCTCTCGCTAAAAATTGTATTGCTAAATTAATTAATTCATTAACCTGGCAGTGCAAAAGATATCTTCCCAGCTTCAGCTCCCAAATAGTGTCCATCATGTGCTTTGATGATCACAAATTGATAGCCAATAAAATTAACATATTCAATTCCAAAATCTGATGGTAGTTTATACGTTTTTTCCTCTGCAAGAAGATCTACTGGACTAAGGCGAATTTTGTACAGAACAGTTCGATCAGGACTTTCATATATTTCAAATCTTCCTCGCCCATAATCGATGAGCCAAGGTTGATTTCCATTAGATGGCATATTTAAGGATTCGTCACGGCGGTTATTTAACACAGCGTTTATTTCTGTAAAGAAAAAAAAAGATTAGCTAGTATAAAACAGGGGCCAATCCTGAAATTGGCGGTTGCCCCCCTCTCCCTAGAAATTTAAAAAAATGTAAAATTTTTAAATTTGTGTATAGTTACATAAGGAATCGACCTGTTAGACCACATCATCTCATATGTTGCTCCTTCCACCCCCTGGTGTAAAAGATCATTAATCATAATTTACAATTTAAAGATAAATTCAAAATTGATTAATTTAAAGCATATAATGAAATTTAAATTATTAGGGGAAAAACCAAGAATTTTAGGTCATTATGAGATTTCCTGACAATTTAAACAATTTAATGTGTATATCACGCAGTTAATTG
>JAWWLR010073664.1:0-18717 GCA_035041075.1 Acraspis erinacei | reverse complement strand
GTTTTGGTCAAATCTCCACGTTTTGAGACCCCCTGAAGCCGAATAACACGTTTTTTCAAATGTGTCTTTCTGTCTGTTTGTAGGTCTGTCTGTATGGCTGTATCTGTATGTCTGTCTGTCTGTTTCCGCGATAACTTTTGAAAACGTCTATCTACTAGATTGCTCGCACATTGGATAGATTTTTTATTAAAAAATTCAACTTTTTGACTTCGTCTTGTTCGGTAGTAAATTATTCTTCTTGTCAAAAAATTCATCTATTTAGTTGAAACTTCCACTTTTTGGTAGACAATTCTTGAATTTTATAAAAAAATTCGTCTTTTTTGGTAGTGAATTAATCCTTTTGTTTAAAATTTAATCTTTTTTAGTTGAAAATTCAACTTTTCGGTTGAGAATTGTTGAATCTTATTTTAAAAAATGTATGTGGAAAATTAATCTTTTTGTTTAAAAATGAATATTTTTGTTTAACAATTTTTATATAAAATGAATCTTTTTCATATATTTATTTGAAACTTTCACTTTTTGGTAGAAAATTCTTAAACTTGAGAGAAAATTCATTTTTTTTGTAGCGAATTAATATTTTTGTTTAAAAATTCAACTTTTTGGTTGAGAATTCTTGAATCTTGTTCGAAATTCTTTTTTTTTCTGTGGAAAATTAATCTTTTCGTTTAACAACTTTGATATAAAATGAATCTGTTTGTTTAAAAATGCATCTTTTTTAGTTAAAAATTTAATTTTTTGGTTAAGAACTCGTAAATTTTATTAAAAATTCGTCTCTTTTCAACCATTTGTTAGACTATTCTTGATTTTTTTTTTAATTGGTCTTTATTTCCAGTAAATTAATACTTTGGTTTAAAAATTCAACTTTTTGGTTGAGAAGTCTTGAATTTTGTTAAAATTATTTTTTTTTCTTCTCAAAAATAATTTTTTGATCAACAATTTTGGTATAAAAATAATCTTTTTGTTTAAAAATTCATCTTTTTTGTACACAATGCAATTTTTTGTTAAAAATTCGCTTTTGTGGTAAGAAATAAATCTTTTTGTTTAAAACTTAATTTTTTTAGTTTAAAATTCAACCATTTATTAAACTATTTTTGATTTTATTTTGAAAATTTGTCTGTATTGGCAGTAAATTAATGCTTTTGTTTAAAAATTCAACTTCTTGGTTTAGAATTTTTGAATTTTGTTAAAAATTCTTTTTTTCTATTTAAAAAAAATCTTTTTGATCAACAATTTTGGTATAAAATTAATCTTTTTGTTTAAAAATGCATCTTTTTTAGTTGACAATTCAATTTTTTGTTAAAAACTTTTGAGTTTGATTAAAAATTAGTCTTTTTGGTAGGACATGAATCTTTTTTACAAAATATCTCCTTAGTTAGTTATAATTTAAACTTTCTGGTTCAGAATTCATGAATTTTACTAAAAATTCCTCTTTTTTGGTGCCAAATTAAACTTTTTGTTTAAAAATGCATAGTTTTTTGTTGACAATTTAATTTTTTTGTTAAAAACTATTGAATTTTATTAAAAATTCGTCTTTTTGGTTTGGTTAAAAATTTAACAAATAAGTTTTGAAGCAGAATACTTTATTAAAAATTAAAAAAAATGTTTTTCATTGTCTTAAAAAATCCAAATTAATCATTGAGAATTCTGGAATTTTATTGAAAATTCGTTTTTTTTTTTGTATTAAAATCTTTTTATTTAAAAATTCATTTTTTAAGTTAAGAACTTAACAACTTTGTTTGAAGGTTGCACTGTTTTCTTAAAAATTAATAAAAGATTATTTTGTTCCTTAAAAATTCAACTTTTTGGAGAATTCTTGAATCTTATTAAAAATTAATCTTTTTCGTGGAAAATTAATCATTTTGTTTAGAAAATCATCTTTTTGGATAAAAATTTAACCACTCAACTATTTTCTTATAAGTAAAAAATAAAATGTTTTTTCTTAAAAATTCAAGTTTTTGGTGGAGAATTCTGGAATTTTATTAAAAATTCTTATTTTTTATAGTAAATTAATTTTTTTAAGCATTATTTAATGTTATTAAAAATTCGTTTTCTTTGCGGAAAATTAATCTTTTTGTTTAAAACCACATCTTTTTGGTTAAAAATTTAACAGTTAGGTATTAGAGTTTTAGAGAACTACTTTCTTAAAAATTAAAAAATGTCTTTCTTTTTTTCAAAAATTCAAATTATTCGTTGAGATTTTTTGAATTTGATTGAAAATTCGTCGTTTTTGATAGTGAAATCTTTTTGTTAAAAAATGTAACAACTAGCTTTTAAAGTCGAACTACTTTCTTAAAAATTAAGAAAAAATTATTTTCTTTTTTTAATTCAACTTTTGGGCTGAGAATTCTTAGATTTTATTAAAAAACAGTATTTTTGTGGTAAATTAATCATTTTGTTACAAAAATTGTCTCTTTGGTTATAAAATTAACAACTAGGTGTTATAGTTAACTTTCTTAGAAATTTAAAAAAAATCCTTTTTTCTTAAAAATTGAAATTTTTGATTGAGAATCCTGGAATTTTATTGAAAATTGGTCTTTTTTCTTAGTACATGAATATTTTTGTTTTTGAAAATTCGTTTTTTTTGTAAAAAAATCTTTAAAACAATAAATTAATAATATAATTGAAAAAGTTCTTTCTTTCTTACAAATTTCACTTTCAGGTTGAGAATTCTTCTATTGTGTTAAGAATTGGTTTTTTTCGATAGAAAATTATTTATTATGTTTAAAAATTTAATGATTAAGTTTGAGTTTGAACTTTTTTTAAATTAAAAAAAAACATATTTCTTAAAAGTTCAACTTTTTGGTTGAGACTTGTTGAATTCTATTGAAAAATTAGATTTTCTGGAAAAATATTAATCTTTTTGTTCAAAATTTCATCTTTTTTTTTTAATTTAGTATCTTTGGTTAATAATCTAACAACCAGATATTAAAACAAACTTTCTTAAAAATAAAAAATAAAACTTCTCTTCCTTTCTTAAAAATTCAACTTTTTCGTTAAGAATTATTAATTATTGTTTCTCTAGAAATGTCATCTTTTTTGTTAAAAAAGTAACAACTAGATTTTTTTGTCTTGGACTACTTTCTTAAAAATACATTTTTTGTTTGACGATTCAAAATTTTAGTTAAAAATTCGTCTCGTTGGTTTAAAATTGACCTGTTTCGTTAGAAATTCCTTTTTTTCGTTGAAAAGTAAATTGGTAGTCGAAAATTTACCTATTCCATTTTTGGTCGAAAGTCGTTCTTTTTTAAGCGAAAATGAAAATTGTTGTTAAAATTGAACTTTTTGATTACAAATTATTTTTGAAAATCAATTTAGTTCAGTGTATGTTAGTTTAGTTGAAAATTAATTTATATTTCTCAACGGAAAAAAAGTTAATAAGCAAAAGATGTTCACTCAAAAATTTATAAATTTATTATTAATCATATTTCTATAGGATGTGTATTTTTGGTTTAAATCGTAAAAAGGAATATTGAAAATAAACAAATTAAGCATTTTTTTGGAAAAAACAACACAAAGTGCAATAAAATGTTAATTAACAAAAAATTTTGTTGTCGAATATTTAATTATTAGATTGAAAAGTCCATTGAAAATTGTAATTTTTTAAATTTTAATTTATAAATTCCAAATTTGGTTGAAAATTCATGTATTTTGTGAAAAATTATACTTTTTTGGTTAGAAATTATTCTGTTTGATTAAAAATTCTTTTTTCTTTAAATTAATTGTGTTAATTAAGAATTTAACTAAATTTTTTGTCAATATTTTTGGCTACAAATTTATTTTTTCGGCTTAAAATTGATTTTTTTGTTGTTTAAAAACTTGTTTCTCAATCTAAAAATATTATATTCTATTCTTGAGAATTCGGTCTTGTTCTTAATAGAAAATTAACCTCATTTGTTCAAAATTTATTTATTGGGCTGAAAAGTCCACTAAATATTACAATACCTCTTTAAAAATTAAAGTGATTGTTTATAAATTTTTCTTATTTTATAGAAAATTATTTTCTTTGATCAAAATTTTATTTCGTTAGTCGAAAATTAGTTGTCTTTTTATTGAAAATTAATTTTTGTTATTTATCAAAATGAGTTTTTTTAATTAAAAATTTAACTATTCCATTTCATGTCGAACATTATTTTTGTTTATAGAAATTTATTTGTCATGGTTAAAGATTAATCTTTTTGGTTGAAAATTGAAATATTTGGTTCAAAATTTGTAATTTTTAGTAGACAACTTATTTATTTAAATTTCACAATAGATACAAAATACGAAATTAATCTTGTTGAAAAGTTGTCTTATTATTTACATTTTTTCAGAAAATTTATCTTTTTGATTTTAATATTTACTCATATTTATAAATTGAAAAAATTAATAAACAAAAGTTGTTCCCTGAAAAAATGTAGACATTTAAAAATAATAATATTTCAATAGGATGCGTAATTTTGGTTCAAATCGTAAAAAGGAAACTAAAAATAACCAAATTAAGTTTTTTTGAAAAAAACGACAATAAAATGTTAGCTAACTATTTTTTTTTATAGAATGTCTGTACAAATTTTTTTTCTTGCGCGAAAATTAAATTTTGTTGTCGAAAATTTAATTATTAGGTAGAAAAGTCCATTACAAAATTTTATTTTGTAGTTTTTAATTTAAAAATACAAAATTTGGTTGAAAATTCATGTCTTGTTAAAAATGATATCGTTTTTGTTAGAAATAAATCTTTTTAATTAAAAATGAGTTTTTCTTTAAATTAATTTGGTTAATTAAAAATTTTATTAAATTTTATGTCAATATTTTTGACTGAAAATTTATTTGTTTGATTTAAATTTTTGTTAAAACTTGTTTCTATTATGCTAAAAAGTCTATTAAAAAATAAAATACATGGTAGAAAATTAATGTAATTTTAAGAAAATTCTTTTTTTGTAATTTTTTAGCAGACAACGGATTTATTTGAATACAGCAATAAATACAAAATGCCAAATTGACGTTGTTGAAAATTTGTCCTTTTTTGGCAGAATATTCATCTCCTGGTATGCAAGTTCAACTATTTAGTTAACATTTATTTTATTCGTGATTCGTCATTTTTTTAGTTAAAATTTCATTTCTTTAGTTAAAAAGTTAACAAATTTTGTTAAAAATTCATCTTTCGTTAAAAAACAACCTTCATTTTACTAAAAATGTCGCTATTCCATTTTTTTAGAAAATTTATGTTTTTAACTTGAAAATTCCCTTATTTTGCTAACAAATGTTCTTTTTAACCGAAAATTTAACTATTTGTGTAGAAAATACATATTTCTTGTTTTATTAATTTTCTTTGATTGAAATTTTTTTCTGGAATTATTAAATATTATAAAAATATTGTAATAATTAAATTTTACATTATTGATTCTTAAATTTTCGTCAGTTATATTATACACAAAAATGTGACATTCTTAATTATTTGGGTCAATTTAGCAACATTTTTTCTTCGATTTTTATCATAGAATATATTGCTTAAAAAATTGAAAAATTTTATCAAACGATATGTTGTTGTAACATTTTTACTCCTATTGACAAAACAAGAAGGTCGTGACCTAGCCTGTCTCCAATTTAAAAAAAAAGACTTTTCATTGTTTGAATAATTTTCCGAAAAATAAGAATTTTTAAAAATAGAATGGATCAATATGGACCAAAAATGGAACGGTTAAACCTTCATTTAAAAAAAAAATTATTTTAAATTATAAAAACACGATTTTTTTGCCAAATAGGTGATTTAAAAAAATTAATTATTGAATTTTCAAGTTGAATTTTACACTAAGCTAAATTGATTACCAACAAAAATTTAATCAAATAGTTCAATTAAAAAAAAAGTTAAATTTTAGCTTAAAAAAGAACCATTTGCGAATATAAATGGAATAGGTAAATTTTCAATTACCAAATCACTTTTCAACGGAAAAAAAAATTTCTAACAAAACAGTTCAATTTCCAACCAAAGAGATGAATTTTTACAACAAGTTGTTACATTTTTAAATAAAAAGATGAATTTTATAGAGAAAAAAAATCTATAATTCTGAACGAAAAAGTTGAATTTTTAAGAAAGAAATAGAAGTTTTATTTTTTATTTTTAAGAAAGTTTATTTTAATACCTGGTTGTTAGATTATTAACCGAAGATACTAAATTTAAAAAAAGATGAATTTTTGAACAAAGAGATTAATTTAATAATAGAGAATAGAAATTTTCAATAGAATTCAAAAATTATCAACCAAAAAGTTGAATTTTTAAGAAATAAGGATTTTTTTTAATTTTTAAAAAAGTTCAACCGCAAACTTAATTATTAAATTTTTAACCAAAAAGATGAATTATCGAAAAAAGGAATTCTTAGGAAAATAGAAGAATTCTCAACCAAAAAGATGAATTTTCAACAAAAAGATTAATTTATTATAAAAAGACGAATTTTCAATCAAATTCAAGCATTCTGAACCAGAATGTTAAATTTTTAAGGAAAAATGTATTTCAAAATTTTTTTAGAAAGTAGTTTAACTTTGAAACCTAGTTGTTGAATTTTTTACCGAAAAAAGTGAATTTTTATACAAATTCAAGAATTCTCAAACAAAGGAAGTAGTTTGCTACCAAAAAAATACTAGTTTTTAATCAAATTCCAGGATTCTCAATCCAAAAATTGAATTTTTAAGAAAGAAGGATTTTTTTAATTTTTAAGAAAGTTCAACTTTTAAACCTGTTTTTTAAATTTATAACCAAAAGGACTAATTTTTAAAACAAAAGGATTAATTTTCTATGAAAAAAACGAATTCTTAACAAAATTGAAGAATTCTCAACCAGAAAGTTGAAATTGAAAGAAAGAAAGAATTTTTTAAATTATATTATTAATTTATAGTTGTTAAGCTTTTTACAAAAAAAATTTAAATAAATGCAATATTTCTCAAACAAAACGATTCATGTACTTCCAAAAAAGACATATTTTTAATAAAATTCCAGAATTCTCAAGCAAAAATTTCAATTTTTAAGACAAAAGGATTTTTTTAATTTGTAAAAAAGATAAAGTATAAAATCTAGTTGTTAATTTTATAACTAAAAAGACAATTTTTTGAACAAAATTATTAATGTACCAAAAAAATACGATTTTTTTATCAAATCCAAGAATTCTCAGCCCGAAATTTGAGTTCAAAAAAAAAAGAAAACTATTTTTTATTAATTTTTAAGGAAGTAGTTCAACTTTAAAAACTAGTTGTTAAATTTTGTAGCAAAAAGATTTTACTACCAAAAACGACGAATTTTCAATAAAATTCAAGAATTCGCAACGAATAATTTGAATTTTTAAGAAAAAGAAAGACATTTTTTAACTTTTAAGAAAGTAGTTCTCTAAAACTCTAAAACCTAACTGTTAAATTTTTAACCAAAAAGATGAGGTTTTAAACAAAAAGATTAATTTTCTACAAAAAAAAACGAATTTTTAAATTCATTAAAGAATGCTTAAAAAATTAATTTACTATAAAAAATAATAATTTTTAATAAAATTCAAGAATTCTCCACCAAAAACTTGAATTTTTAAGAAAGAACATTTTATTTTTTACTTTTAAGAAAAAAGCCAGTTGATTTTTAATCAAATTCCAGAATTCTCAACAAATAATTTGGATTTTTTAAGATAATGAATTTTTTTTAATTTTTAATAAAGAATTTCTGCCTTAAAACTTAGTTATTAAATTTTGAACCAAAAAGATGAAGTGTTAAACAACAATATTAATTTTCTACCGAAAAAAACGAACTTTAAGAAAATTCAAGAATTCTTAAAAGAAATTAATTTACTATAAAAAGACGGGTTTTTAATAACATTCAAGAATTCTCAACTAAAATGTTGAATTTTTAAGAAAGAACAAATTTTTTTATAATTTTGAAGAGAGTTCAACAATAAAACCTAGTTATTAAATTTTTAAACAAAAAAGAAATTTATTTATTGCTTGATACAATAAATTAATTTACGAAGAACTTATAATTAAAAAGGTCATAAAAATGGAAAAAGTAAAAAATAGAAATGTTTATTTAAATAACGCAATCTTCTAGTATGATCAAAATTTTTGAAAGAATAAGGTCATATTCTAAAATTATAAACCTGATGTAGCCCGTCTGCAATTTAGAAATATTCATTATTAAACAAAATTTTTATGTTTTACCAAAAAAGATGACATTTCTCATGAATTACCTAAATTTTCTTTTAAAAAACATGGATTTTTCAATTAAAAGATACAAATTTTTAATAAAAAAATGATATAAATAAAATTTCATGTTTGAGTATCCAAATAAAAATATGAATTTTCAACAAAATATGTATAATGTTATTTTCAAAATTTTCATAAAATTGGAAGAGATGACATTTTAGTTTTTATATTTTTTCGAATCGCAGTTGAAGATTTAAAAAAGAAATAAATAAAAATTTGTGAATATTTTCGAGGAAAATTTAAGGAATAAATAATAATTCTCAAGAAAGTGTTTAAAATTAAAAGATTTTAAATTAAAAAGTTAAAAATGCATTGTATAAAATCAAAATAGATAAAAATTGGTTAATTTCAAATTAAATTTCTGCATTTTCATTTGCCTCTTTTATAAGTTTCAATTATGAAATTAAAAGTTAAATTTGTATTCCTAAAGGTATAAGTAATAATTTAAAAATTGATACTTTTTAAATGATTTAAATTTGCTTAAAATAATTTTTTTTTGGTTTAAATTTGAGTAAAAAGATGTTTGAATATCACAATGTATGCCATATTTTCAGTTGAAATAAATAATTTTCCAACAAGGAAAATGAAATTTTCAGGAAAATAGTCAAATTTTCAACCAAAAAGATTCAATAAATATTAATTTTTCTAATTGAAACCAGTTAAATTAAAACAAAAAATAAATATTTTTAATAATAATAATATATATTTAATAATAAATAATTTTGAATTGTGTGCATAATATAAACTAATTCAATCCAAATAATTCTACAAAAAAGTTAATTTTTAATTAATTTGTTGAATTATGTACTAAAACGGTTTTTTATTGAAAATAGAACAGTTAAATTTTCAAAACAAAAAATCTATGCTCGACATAAAAAAATGTATTTTTAATGAAAAATGAAAGAGTTGATTTTTGCTTATCATTGTCTCGGAAGGGCAAACTTGAAACCTATACTCATCTGTAAGATAACGACTACCTTATATATAGGTATTCTAATGGAGAACTGGAATATTCCTTAGTTTCAATGATAAAGAAATTATTTATTAAACAATTAATCTTTTTTTATCTACTTTGAAAAAATTAGGATGTTTTATACTTTCGTTTTTACTTTGACAATCATCCTTTATTCATTTGGTAAATATAATAAAATAATATATCAATAATTTTTGTTTTATCTTAAGCTTACTAAATCCTTGTTTTCTTGTTAATCCAAATATCATTAAATAATGCTTTAAAATTTTTTTTCACTAATTAAATTTTAAATTAAGCCTGAATTTTTTTAGTAAAGACATTTACATCTTCAAATATTTGGTGAACAATTTTTATATTTTAATGTTAACGAATTTCTTAAGGTATCAGTTTAAAGAATTTTTCAATTTATCAGAAATTTTAAAGAATATTTTTGTTAATTTTGAAAATTTTATTAATCATCGGAAATTTTAATAAGTTGTGAAATTCTAAAATTGTTGATAAATTTTGATATCTTGAGAAATTTATTAAAAATTGTGAAAACTTGAAATATGGAAAAAATTGTAAAGACACATATATCTAATTGAATGTTTTGGAAATTTATAAAAATATTAAGAAATATATCAAGGTATTAAAATTTTCTGGAAATTTATCAAAAATATGATAAATTTCGAAAATTTTTGAAAATTTCAAATTTTTTGGAAATTTATAAAATATTTAAAAAACTTCAGTTTTTAAAATTACCTTTTGGAAATTTAAACAAATTTAGGGAAATTTTTGAAATGTATCCAAACTTTGAAAATTTTAGTTTAAAAAATTTTGAAAATTAACCAAACACTTTAAGGTTTTTTAAATTGTTTAATGATTGGAAATTTCAATTAATTATTGGAAATTCTGATAAATTTGGAAAATTTATCATAATTTTGAAAACTTTTGGAAAATACAGAAAATTTTTATAATATATCGAATTATTACTTTGGGAAATTTTTGAAAATTTATCAAAATATTTAAAAAATTTCAACATTTCGATATTTTATGATAATTTCAAGATTTTTCACAAATTTTGAGAAATGTTGAAAAATGTTAGGTTTTCATAATTTTGAAGTTTTCGCGAACTTATTAAAATTTTGAATCTTCCAGAAATTTAACAAAGCTTTGACAATTTTAAGGAATTGTGGAAATGTATAAACATTTTTTTGAAACTTTAATAATTTTTTGGATATTCTGATACATTTGGCAGTTATCGGAAATTTTTCAAAATTTTGGTAAATATAAAAAAATTTGGAAGAATATTATCCAAATATTAAAAATGTTGAATTTTACCATTTTTGAGAAATTTTTGTGACATGAAAATATACTTTATGGAGTTCTTGAGTATTGTAATTTTTAGAAATTTACCAAATTAAAATTTGTTGGAAATTTATCGAAATTGAAAATTTTAGAAATGTTTCAAAATTTCGAAAATTATAGTTTTCAAAATGTAAAGAATTAACCGAATTTTTAGTTAATTTTTTTTTAATTATTGGAAAATATTAAAAATTTTTTAGTTTTTGGAAATTCCGATAAATTTGGAAATTTATCAAAATATTTGTTTTGAACTTGTCGGAACTGAAAATTTTGGGAAATTTTGGAAATTTATAAAAAATTTGGAAATTATAGGTTTCCAATTTTTTTTAATCGATCAACAATTGTAACGTTAAACATTTTTTTCAATCTTGAATTTTTTTATTATTGGAAAGTTTAATAAGATTTAAAATTTTAATAAAATGTTTGGAAAATATTGCAAATTGTATCAAATGAAAATATTACTAAAGGATATTTTGAAATTTTTGAAAAATTATACATATATAAAAAAATGTATCAAGCTATTCAAAATTTTAAAAGGTTTGGAAATTTATCAAAAATTTGAAACATTATCAAAATTTTTTAAATAGTTTTTGAAAATTTATTAAGATTTAGGAAAAACTTGAAAATCTGTCAATCTGGGAAATTCTTGAAAAATTTGAAGGTTTTTAAAAATTGTTTACTTATTGGAAATTTCAAAATATGAAAATTTTTTGGAAAATTTGATAAATCTTTGGTAAATTATTGAAAATTGTCTAAGATAAAAAATTAAAAATTAAAATTAAAAAATAAAAATACTTATAGAAATTTTCGTAATTGTATTAAAATATTAAAAATTTAGACATTTGTAGAAATATTTCGAAACTGAAAACTTGGAAAATATGGAAAATTTTATAATATATGAAAATATTAGTTATATTGGGATTTAATAATTAATTTATATTTTTTTAGAAAAAGAAACCATTATTTATATTATATATTTAACTCACCGAAATTAAAATTTTTTTAGGTATTTACGAAATATACAATATTTTGGGGAAATTTATCTTCTTATTTTGAAATTTTGGCAAATTTCAACAATTTTAGTTATCAAAAATTCGAAAATTTTAGTTATCAATATTTTGAAAATTTAAGTCATAATTTTTGTATTTAATTTTGAAGGTTTCTATAATTATTGGAAAATTTAGTACACTTAACATTTTTTGGAAATTCTGATAAATTTGGAAATGTATAAAAAGTTTGAAAACTTTTGGAAAGTGTTGTGAGATATGAAAATATCCCTTATGGGATTGCTGAGTATTTCAATATTTAGAAATTGATCAAAATAACAAATTTATCGAAATTGCAAATTTTAGAAATGTTTCAAAATTTCGAAAATTATTATTATTATTTCAAAATTTTAAGAATTATTCGAATTTTTAACTTAAAATTTTTTTAATTATTGGAAAATTGAATAAATTTTAAATTTTTTGGATATTCTGATAAATTTGGAAATTTTTAGAAATTTATCAAATATTGTTCAAAATATGGAAAATTCTGTGAGATGAAAAGATTATGCACTCATGAAATTTATCAAAATTTTTAAACATTTTAAAAATTTGGTAAATTTTTTGAAAAAAATGGAAGTCATTAAAATTTTCTTGATCTTAAAAATTTTGAATTTTGATTTAAAATTCGTAAATTTATCAAAATTTAGGGAAATTTTGGAATTTCATTAAATTTGTGAAAATTTTAGTTATCAAAATGTGGAAAATTGATCAGAAGTGCTGAATTGACATTTTTTTAACCCTCAAACGGCACACTTTAATGCAGCATACGTAGACGGTACTCTTGTGCCAATTGTTTTTTTGTTTGCAATGTTAATATTAAATATTTAACATATTGCAGGTATAATAAAAATCTAGCATATATTACCCATATTTCAAAAATATATTTATTTTAGTGTCTTAATAAACTGAAAATTGATTCGGTGCAAATTCACACCAGTGTGCCGCCTGTGGGTTAATTAAAAATTTTTTGGAAATTTTAATAAACTTATCAAAACTTTAAAAACTTTTTGAAAACAGGGAAAATTTTACAAAGATGTAAATATATTATTTGTGGAAATTTTTGAAATTAATCAAAATATTAATAAATTTATTAAAATATTGCAAATATTTTTAACTTATCAATGGGGAAAGCGAAAGCGCTGGTGTACGTGTAAGGGAATTACGATGTAGAAAATTTATTAAAATTAATTTTTTTCTTTGGGAAAACCATAAAAGTTTCAAAATTTCGAAATTTTTGAATTTTTTGCATATTTTGGAAAATTGTAAAATTTCTCATTGTAAAAATTTAAAATTAAAAATTCATTAATTTCTATTTGTTCTTACAGAACTAAGCACGCAGAGCGACCCAGCTGGTAATGTTCCTCGACGCCAGAGAAGCAGGAGAAATGAACTTTTTGCAAACGGACATAACGGACAGAACGGACACAACGGACAAAACGGACAAAACGGACCAGCCGGCCTGCCTGCGCAACGTAAGTATCGGTTTATTAAAAAAAAACACCGAGATACAAAATGACAGTTTTAAATGTGGATATTCACTAAAATTTCGAAATTTTTAGGTAATTTGGAAATATTATCAAAAATTTTAAAAAATTTGGAAATTTTGGAAATTTATCGAAATTTTTCGACATTTAGGAAATTTATCAAGATTTTTAAAAGTTTTTGAATTTCAAAATTTGTTTAATTTGTCAGAATTCGAAATTTTTATGTTTCCTAAATTTTAAAATTTTTAGAAATTTTGTCAGAAATTCAATTAAATATTGTTTACGGACTGGCATTTTAAAAAATTGTAATTTTTAACCAATGTTTAAAAATTCTTATTGAAACTACCGCTAGGTCTGACTTGAAATTTTGTGGAATTTAATTAATTTTTTTAAATTTCGACTGTTTATAATTATTTAAAATTTTAATAAAATTCCACAATTTTGAAAATTCTGATAAATTTGTAAATTTATCGAAAAATATATATATATTTTTTGAAAATTGATCCGAAATAAAAATTTTGGAAATATTTCAAAATTTTGGCCAATAGTAAAAAATGCAATTTAAAATTTGTTAGGGGTTCTTACTTTAAAAATTGGCATTTTTTATATTTATCCGATAGTTATTTTTGAAACTATCCACATGTCTAATTTGAAATTTTGTGGATAATAAGTGATTTCCAAAACGATTTCAATAGTCAGAAATTAAGCTTCTGGAATTTTGGAAATTTACCGAAGCTTCTGAAATTTTTTGGAAATATCACAATTTTACTATTTTTCAGTTTTGAAACATTTTTGGAATTTTCGGAAAATATTGTCAGATATGAAAATATTCCTTTCGGAAATTTTGAGTTTAAAAATGTTTAGAAATTCACCAAAATATAAAAAACTCAAAAATTTAATAATTTTGGAAATCTATCGAAATTTGGACAATTATATTTTTCCAAATATTGAACATTCATCAACAATTTTTTAATGCAATTTTTTTTTAATTATTGGACCATTTAAAAAATCTCAATTACAAAAATTTTCAAGGTTTTCCAAATTTATTTAAATTTATAATTTTTCCAAAATGTATCAAAATGTCGAAAATTTTTTCATTCATAACAATTTTGGAAATATTTTTAACAAAATTTTAATTAATTTTTTTAAATTTCGACTGTTTATAACCATTTTAAATTTTAATAAAATTTCACAATTTTTGAAATTCTGATAAATTTGTAAATTTTTCGAAATATATATTTTTTTGAAAATTTTTTGAAATTAAAATTGTTAAAAATTTATCCCAAATTAAAATTTTAAAAATGTATCCAAAATAAAAATTTTGGAAATATATCAAAATCTTGGCCAATAGTCAAAAATGCAATTTAAAATTTGTTAGGGGTTCCTACTTTGAAAATTGTCATTTTTGACATTTATCCGATAGTTATTTTTGAATCTACCTCTATGTCTAATTTGAAATCGTGTGGATAATAAGTAATTTCCAAAATAATTTCAATTGTCAGAAATTAAATTTCTGGAAATTTTGGAAATTTACCGAAGCTTCTGAAAATTTTTGGTAATATCACAATTTTAATATTTTTCAGTTTTGAAAATTTTGGAACTTTCGGAAAATGTTTTAAGATATCAAAATATTCCTTACAGAAATTTTGCGATTTAAGATTTTTAGAAATTCATCAAAATATACAAGAACTATAAAAAATTTCAAAAGTTTGGAAATCTGTCGAAATTTTGACAATTATATTTTTTTAAATATTGAAAATCTATCACAAAATTTTTTTTAATTATTTGAAATTTTTAAAAGGTTCAATTAAAAAAATTTTGAAGTTTTTCGAGATTTATTTGTATTTTTAATTTTTCCAAAATTCATCAAAATTTTGAAAATTTGTAAAATCATAAAAATTTTTGAAATTCATAACAAATTTTGATTAATTACTTTTAATTTTGAAAGTTTTTATAATTATTTAAATTTTTAATAACATTCTAAAATTTTGGAAATTCTGATAAATTTGGAAATTTATCAAAATATCATTTTTTTGCTGAAAACTTATCGAAATTAAAATTTTTGAAATATTATCGAAATTAATTAAATTAAAACCTTATTTCTAATTTTTAATGTTTTGGGCAATATGTGATTTCCAAAATGATTTCAATAGTCAGAACTGAAATTTCTGGAAATTTTGAAAATTTACAGAAGCTTCAGAAAATTTTTCGTAATTTATCAAAATGTAAATATTTTTCAGTTTTCAAACTTTTGTAATTTGCGTAAAATGTTGTAAGATCTGAAAATATTCCTTATGTACATTTTGAAATTTTTAGAAATTTACAAAATATAAAAAATATACGTATCAAACATTTGACATTTTTTGAAATTTATCGAAATTTAAAAAATTGTATTTATCACAATATTGAAAATTCATAAAAAAATTTTAATACAATTTTTTTTAATTATTGGAAATTTTTAAAAATTCAATTATCTAACTTTTGAAGTGTTGCGAAATTTGTTTGTATTTCCAAAATTTATCAAAATTTTGAAAATTTGTAAATTCATAAAAATTTTGGAAATTCATGAACAAATTTTAATTAATTATTTTGAATTTAGTGTTTATAATTATTTAAAATTTTAATAAACTTCAAAAATTGGAAATTTTTATAAATTTCGAAATTTATCAAAATATAATATATATATTTTCTTTCTTTTTTTGAAAATTTATCGAAATTAAAGATGTAGGAAATGTATAAAAATTTTGGCCAATAGTCAAAAATGCATTTTTAAATTTTTTGGGGGATCTTACTTTTAAAATGGTCATTTTTGACATTTATCCGATAATTATTTTTGAATATAACCCTATGTCTAATTTAAAATTTTGTGGATAATGAGTGATCTCCAAAATAATTTCAATACTCCAAAATGAAATTTCTGGAAATATTGAAAATTTACCGAAGCTGCGGAAATTTTTTGAAAATTTATCACAATTGAAATATTTTTCAGTTTTTAAACTTTTGGAATTATCGGAAAATGTTGTAAGACATGCAAATATTCTTTATTGAACTTTTGAGTTTTAAAATTTTTAATAATTCATCAAAATATAAAAAACTCAAAAATTAAAAATTTTTGGAAATCTATAGAAATTTGGAAAATATTTGTCAAAATATTGAAAATTCATAAAATTTTTTTTAATACTTTTTTTTTAAATTATTGGAAGTTTTTAAAAATTTTCATTTACAAAATTTTGAAGCTTTTCCAAATTTTTTTATATTTCTAAATGTTCCAAAATTTGATCAAAATTTTGAAAATTTGTAGATTCATCAAAATTTTGAAAACTCGTAACAAAATCTAAATTAATGATTTTAAATTTTGAAAGTGTTTCTATTTATTTAGAATATTAATAAAATTAAAAAATTTTGGAAATTTATCAAATTATAATTTTTTTTGATAATTTATCGAAATTAAAAATTTTCGAAATGTATCAAAATTTTGGCCAATAGTCAAAAATGCAATTTAAAATTTGTTAGGGGTTCTCACTTTGACAATTGTCATTTTTGACATTTATCCGATGATTATTTTTGAATCTACCACTTTTTCTTATTTGAAATTTTGTCAATAATAATTGATTTCCAAAATAATTTCAATAATTTGAAATGAAATTTCTGGAAATCTTGAAAATTTACCGAAGCTTCAGAAAATTTTTGAAAATTCATCACAATTTTAATATTTTTCAGTTTTCAAACTTTTGGAATTTTTTGGACATTCTGATAAATTTTTAAGTTTCCAAAATTTTAAAAGCTTGAGAATTCATCAAAATTTTGAAATTTTATCAAAGTTTTAAACATTTTTTTAGAAATTTATCATAATGTTTATAAAATGTGAATTTTTCAAACTTAATGAATTTCCAAATGGCTGGCCGAAACGAGGAATAAATTAAATGCGTAAAATCGCAACTTAATTTAATATAAAATTAATCTTCTTGATTAAAAATCCAATTGCTAGTTTGAAACTTTTTTTGAAAACGTCTTTGTTGAAAATTCATTTTATTATTTGAAGATCCATCGCTTTGTTTGAGAGTTTAACTATTTTCTTAAAATTCGTTTTTTCTTTCTTAATTTGATTATCAACTATTCCAACTGAAAATTTCAGCTTTTCATTGCTGCTTTTAAATTGATACTTTTTATTATAAAATTCACGAACGTGACTAAAAATATATATATTGTGGTAAATTAAATTTTTTTGATACAAAATTAATTTTTTAAATTTAACATTCAACTACTTGGTTGGAATTTGAACTATTTTTTTATTTTTGAAATACTTTGTTAAAAATATATTTGATTGATTTAAGATAAAAATATTTTCCCGAAAGTAGCTTTCTTCGTTTTGACACTAAGTTTGTTATTAACTTAATTTAACGGTCACATTTTTAGTTGAAAATTTATTTCGTCCTTTAAAAAATACCTTTTTTTGGTAAAAACTTTATCTTCATAATTGCAAATTTAACTATTAGGTGGAAGGTTGAAATATTTTGTTAAAAGTTTAATTTATTAGATAGAGATCTAATTTTTTGGTTATAAATTTATTGTTTTTTTGTTTGCTGAAAATTATTGTTCAAACTATAAATTGAACTATTGGATTCTTTCATAAAAATTGTTTTTTTTTTAATTTGATAATCAAATATCGGATTTGAAAATTAAATTGCTTTGTTCAAAAGTTATCTTTTCGGGTTAAGAATTATATTATTTTTATAGAAAATTAAACCATTTTATTTAGAATTCATATTTTCAAAATTCTAGTACTTAGTTGAAAGCGGCACTACTTTAAAAAAAAATTAAGTTTCGTTTGAGAATTCATTATTTCAGATGAAACACCGGTTTTTTGTTCAAAATTTCAATTCTTTGTTTGATGTATTCCTTTTGGTTGAAAACTAATTGTATAAAATTGCAAATTAGTTTTTTTATTGAAATTTAATCTTTTTGTGCTTCATAATAAGGATTTATTTATTGGTTTAAAAATTTGACTATTATGTTGATATTTTTTTAATTAATTTGTTTTTTAAATTGCATTCATTTGGTTAAAAATTTAACTTTGTTGTGTGCCTAATCTCAACATTTTTAAAAATTTGTTCAAACCAACTTAAATAATCGTCACTAAAAAAGTTTGCATTGTCCTAAATTTTAACATTTATAAAAAAAAATTGTTTGTGACTAATTTGTATTTGCTTTGTTCTTAACCAGTGTTACCAGTGGAGGGGGGTTTGGTACAAAATTGATCTTTTTGTCCAAAAATTTATGTTTTTAATTGAAAAATCGACTTTTAGTTGAGAATTTTGGAATTTGTATAAAAATTCGTCTTTTTTCGTAGACAATTAATATTTTGGTTTAAAAATACTTTTTTTCGTTGAAACTTCAACTTTTTGTTTCAGAATTCTTGGCATTTGTTAACATTTTTTTTGTAGAAAATAAAATGTTTTCTTTAAAAATTAATCTTTTGTTTAAAAATTCATCTTTTTTGGTTGAAAATTCACCTTTTGGTTGAGAAATCCTGAATTTGGTTAAAAATTCGTTTCTTCGGTTAAAAAATAAACAACTAGCTTTTAATGTTGAACTAATTTCCTAAAAACTGAAAATAAATGTCTTTCTTTCTTAAAAATTTAAAAAATTCTTTTTTTAGTTGAAA
>JAWWLR010072902.1:0-18741 GCA_035041075.1 Acraspis erinacei | reverse complement strand
ATAAAACAAATGTCATCGCTAAAACACAAATAATTTTCCAAGAAAACATCGAGAAGCAATCGAAGTCTTAAAGCACCATAATAACATCAATAGGAATACCGGTTATAATACCAATCCGAATTGGCTTTCCGTACTCCCGAGTTTTTTAATCAAGCCCTGATTGGTCAATAAGGTGCTTCGTGTCCCCATGGTGGGGCGCTCTGGACAATCACAGGCATCGTAGAGATTATACATAAGAAAAGCATAACCTGATACCTCAGTTTCAGGTCAGCCGTAAAGAAGTGAACTGCAATGTTCATGAAACGTCGTCAAAATTCGTAGTTTTGTACACGTTTGAAACCCGAAGTATCTCTTTTATCATAATGAATCACCGTGAAAGCATTAAATTTATTACATTAAATTAAATTTATCTTGAAGCGGTTCAAATGGGAACTGCAGATTTCTAACTATTTAAAAGATTTTATTTGAGTTATAAAGGAATTCAAATGGTTCATCTAACTATCATGGATTTAAAAAGCTTCCAAAGAATTTTCATTTTTGTGTACTCCCATATATTGGATCATGAGTGTTATAAAATAAATTTTTCGGTTTTTGTTTGTTTATATTTTCATTAATCTTTTAATATTTTTCTCTGTGCAATTACAGTTCTGATGATCTTCTTCTTTTCTACAATGATTTTCTATGAGGAAATTTCATTAGCGTGAAAAAATTACAAGAAATTCATTATAGTATAATCTATTGATTTTAAATTATTTTAACAATTAGTGGAAATTATTCCTTAACTTCACAATTAATATAAAATTGAAGAAATTTAATTGAGATTAAAATAAAATTTAAAATCCTAATTAAAATCCAATAATCAACTTAATGAGCAGAATCCCTGAAAATAAAACAAGAATCCAACGATTAAATTTGGATAATCACCATAAAATGTTCCTGTTGCAATCTGAAAAAAATGGGAACATTTTATGATGATTTTCCAAATTTGGTAGTTGGATTCTTTCTTGTATTTTCAGGAATTCTGCTCAATAACTTGATTATTGGACGTTAATTAGGATTTTAAATTTGATTTTAACCTCATTTAAATTTCTTCAATTTTAATTTAGCTGACTTGGATTGGAGGTCAGTTCTATTTCAGGTGAGGCATCATGGCAGCTGTGCTATTTCTGCTGTCTTAACATTTTATTTTTTATTTTATTTGCCCTGATAAGGTTGCTTGCTGAGGGCCGAGGGGTTGGTGACTTTATTTATTTAAGTTTTTTCTGATTTGATAATGATAAAGATAAATAAGAAGAAAGAATTCAAACATAAATGATATATAAATAAAAAATTATTTTTAATTTTTTTAAACGCAAAATAGACAAGGAAGGGGATTTGGTTGGTTGCCTTCTTATTTTTCTTTCCTCTTTTTATATTCTTTTGTTTTTATCGAAAGCGAGAAGTTCTTTTCTGTTTAGGGGGAAAAAGAGAAGGGGAGTTTTTTTTAGATGGCAATAGGAACATTTTATGGTGATTGTTCAAACTTGGTTGGTGGATTCTTGATTTGATTTTTTAAAATTTATATTTGACTTAAATCATTTCGAAGTGCAAATTTAAAAGATTTATCTAAAGAATTTAAGGACTAGAACAATTTATAATTCAGATGTCAAAAAATGCATTTAATTTGAAGTTATTCGAAATGGCATTAATTCAAAAATTGGTTTTCATGATTTTATAATTTAAAGCTTAAGGCCTCCAATGTGAATAATTTTAAAGAATTTCAAATAAATAGATTATCCTATAATGGATTTATTATAATTTTTTTCGTGCTGTTGACAAATTCCTTATATAAAATCATTGTAGAAAACAATAAGATAAGAATATTTCCAATTCAACAGAAAACAATATTAAAAGAAAGAATCTATTCAAATCCATGATAGTTATACGAAGCATTTGAATTCCTTTATAATTCAAATAAACTCTTTCAAATAGTTCGAAATCTGCAGTTCTCATTTAAACCTCTTGAAAATAAATCTAATTTAATTTGTTTATAACCTTTGAAATAACTCTTATTTTATCATTTTTATCGGATTATGATCAATTTATAATCTCGAAGAAGCTTTCGAGAAGGTGGATGGTCAAGCTTTTGTGATTTTACGCACAAAAAATGGAATCTTGTAAAAGCTCTGTCTATGAGTGGAATTGATATCCGTTATACAAATTTACACTCAGTCATGGATTAAGAATCGATTGTAATTTTCTAAAATTTCCTTTTGTTTCAGAAATGAAATGAGAATTATGTTCATCTAGTAAATAGTCACTCTGCATTGCAAGTGAAATGTCTGACCACATATACGCATGCATCACTAACAAGTCGTTGCCTCCGCTGTTTAGTGGAAACAGACAGTAACTACAAAGAAAACTATTTTACCATCAAAAAGTACTATACAATGTTTAACATATTAACACGAAAATCATCTCGTTGTTTTGTTTATCTTATCTCTAACATTTACTCCTTTCTATATCTCGTTAAAATATCTTCTAATGTGTTCCTAAGGGTTTACATTTTTCTTTTACCTTCTTCCCCATTCCTTTACACACCTCCCACACACTTACTTGGTGATGTGAGGGGGACCTACAGTTTAAGGTGGGTTCCGAACCACCAAGAGCATCAGCCTTAAGTACTTAGAGAACCTCCGGATGTGAACAACTCCCTTGCTAGGCTAGTGTTCACCACCGCATGGGCCACCGATGCTCTTCCAGAGTGCGAGGCGGGAATCCAATCCGCAAGCCGACAGAGTGGGTCCAACGCCTAAGCTTTAGGCCCCACGATCATCAGCCGAATTATTATTATTATTATTATTATTATTATTATTATCAGCCGAATATTCATACAGCTGAAATATTTTAGTTAACTAATATAATTATTTGTCATTCGAGTTAATGTTTGCGTAATCCATTTTTAATTAAATTACTAATTATATTTATAAAGAAATATTTTGGTTTCAATATTATCTAAAAATTTACGTATTTGGCATCGTTTTCAAATATTATCTATAGTCCTTGAGTCATTTTTAGTTTTCTGATTCGAATTTTAGAATGAGAGTATTATAAGCGAGTTAATCAAATATTCAAAAAAGAATCATTTTGAAGTTTCATTACATTTATTTTGCAATGAAAATGTACGTATTAAACGCTGTTATTAAAAAAACGTAGAAGAGAGATAAGATATTACGCAAATGGTATTCTGTATCTTCACAAATTACAGGCCACTTTACTAACAAAAATTTCTTGCGTATTGGCGTTAATCATTTTTCAAATAAATTGGGTGAAACTACCCAGGCCCGACCCTCTCGCCCCAACCCCCCTTTACTCAACAACTCATTTCCGATAAGAAAAAAACGCGCTAATGATTAAAGATACAAATACTATTGATGATAAGTACATTTATTTCAGGAATAGGGTACTTTTTTATCAAGTAAAATTGATTATGCAGATATTTTTTTTAGTCATAGACTCTCAATTCCACGCAAAAGATTCGAGAATCAAGAATTAGCGTATAGTTTTAGCAACTTTTACACGTTCTATATGCCCATGTTTGGATTTAAAATATGGTGATCCATTTTTAATATATTCTTATTAGTAAATCTGTTTTGAATGTTCAAAAAGTTTTTCAGAGACAAAAGCATTTTCGAACAATCTTCATTTCCAGCATTGCACTTTTCAGATTTAAGGATTTTTTTGATTCATGACTTTAATAAGCACACTATGTGCAATCATAGCCGCCTTGATAACCTTTCTAGAGGTGTTGTTTAACGCTCCTCATATATCCAATAAGGTTCCAATTGCGAGTCCTTCCTGATTTTTTTGTCTCTCGAATAGGTTTTACTGCTCCGCTTAGGGCCTTCTTGGCCCAGTGACCAAACTGATAGGCCTGTTGATTTCTTGCGAAGTGGCCTGATAGATAAGATCTTGTATATGCTATTTGGATCAGTACACTTGCAAGGACTAAAAGTTTGCTTAGCCCAGTTGACCCAGAAGGGGGTAAAAATCTCATGTGCTAGCCGCCGTTCCTGACCCAGTTCGGCTGCCGGCGTTTATGTTTGCCGAAGAGGTAATGGTACTTTTCTCCAGACCTTATGCTGCCTGGAAAATATGTCTTGTTCAGGTGAGCTAAGGTCTCCTCGTACGACATTATTCTGCCGAGAATAGCAGCTAGTCTTCTAGCTGATCTAAAAACCACGCCACAGTCTATTCTTCTCTGTCCTTGTTTTGACCACTGTATCATGAAACCAAGCTTCCGTCGCTGGGTCGGCCGCGACAAGTACGAAAACCCCTACCCTACCGAAGGGGTTCTGGACATTTTGCCATTGATCTGGGAATACTCTTTGAAGCGCACTTATGGTAGCCTCCCTTAGGGCTGCTCACGAACAAGCAAATTGAGCTATTCAGCTCAACCGTCTCGACCGGAAGCAGCAGTCGCATGTAGCTAGTATCGGCTATTACCACCATCAGGTGGATAGTCTTCCGGGCAGCTATTAGCTTAACCGCCGATGATCTCCTCTAAGCCCCTCCCTCTCTTCTGGGCAATAGCGATAATTATCGGCGTATTAGTTGCCGATGTTTGAGCTCCTTAACTTCTCTAGTTTCCTGCTGCATTTCAAGTTCTTTTTTTTATTTTCAGGGAATCTTTGCTGCCTTCCTCTTTTTAGTCTCTCAATCACCGCTCCTGTTTCCATAGTCCCATTCAGAATGACACTCAATCCCTAAGCTGCCATAGCAGCTGGGGACGCAGCCGCGACCTGTGTTGGGCTTTCCGGAGAGGAAGATTGGCAGGGAAGTATTATGGTAGATCCGTTCGAGCTTAACTCCACTCCCCCCATCGTTACTACGGAAATAGAAGATTGGCCCCTGCAAATCCCGCATGCTGGGGTAAGAAAAATTACTCGGTGAGGTGTTCCGGTGACCCCAAGAGGCCACTAGGGGACACTCCTACCCCAAAGTGCAAAGAGCAAGGTCAATCGACACTCGTGGCTAACTAAATGTCCGTTTGATCCCCTTGTCCCACATGCTTATGACTACCTACAAACTAGAAGGTGTTACAGCCCCTAGGATGCGGAGAGGGCTAATTACCTATAAACCAATAACAATTTCAATTGCTGGCTTATTGACACTAAATGCAAATTATTTTTTTTTTAATTTACGGCATTCATTATAAAAATCCATTTACACAACATAGCAAAAAATTAATAAAAAATAATTTTGAAAAAAATGCGTAAATTTTCCATTCAACAGGATAATTTTTAACAAAACATGGAAAAGTTAAACTTTTGCTTGAAGAGATTAATGTTCTGCAAAGAAAAAACGGATTTCTAAGAAACTAGTTTAATTTGTAACCGCACTGATGAATTTTTATCAAAAATGACGAATCTTCAAATGCAAAAGTTGAATATTAAACTAAAAGGAATAATTTTGAACTAAAAAAATGAATCTTTGACTGTAATAGTTGAATGTTCAATAACAAAGAATAAATTTCCACAAAAAAGATACATTGTCAACCAAAACATAAATAATTAAATTTTAATTTGAAAAACTTATAGTGCCAACAAACATGAATTTTCAACGAAGATGATGAATTTCTCACAAAAGTATGAATTTTTAACTAAAAAATATCTTTTTTCATCGAAAAATTTAATAATTTAATTTTTAGTCAATAAATTAATGATCAAGCAAAGGTTGGAACTTTAAAAAACCAAATAATAACTCAACCGAAAAGACAGTCCAATTTTCAGAAATATGGTTAAATTTTTGACAAAAAATTCCTTCTTATCGGAAGAAAAAATTAGTTTCCAACAGGTAGCTCATATTGCTACAAAAAATGAATTTTTAATTTAAATGATGAAGGGTCAAAATATTAAAAAAATTAATTTTTCATAAAAGAATTTAACTTTCGTTCTAGAAGATTATTTTTCAACTAAAATTATCAATATTTAACTGAAATGTTTGCATTTTTAACCAAGCTGAAGTAAATTCTTTATTTTTTATTTAAATTTCTGGTAATTTCTCAATCATTTCCAGTTTCCCGGCTAAAGTTCCACCATTCGTATGATTAAGAAAAAATAAAATTCAAGGACTATACCATTTTCAGAAGGTGGTGCTTTCTACTATAAAGGTGAAATTACAAATTAGGAGTTTTTATTTCAAAAAACAGAATTATGAAAACGAGTAATTTTTCGGTACGATTTCTGTTTCACAAAGTACCTTTTGCATATTCTGATCCCGAAAACTGAAAAATGAACATTACTCAGTCAAAACATTTTTGCATTCTTAGGAAATGAAATTTGCTAGAATAGATTGTTTTTTTAGACCAGTTCTTAAGAAATTACAAAAACTGTATAAAATTTGGTGTCTTATTCGACATTTTTTAAAATTGAAAAATGTTAACTTTTTAAAAGAACTCGAATTTCTGCATAAATTTCGTCCCCAAACCTACAAACCCCAAATTAACAAGCCTCAAACCACAAACCTACATTTCCATATCCACAAAACTACACACCCCAAACCCACCAACCCCAAATTATACCAATTTCTCAATTGGTATCATAAGGTGGGAGGTATTTGGGTTTGTGGAATTGAGGTAGGTGGGTTTGAGGTTTGTGGATTTGGGTTCTGGAGTTATGGTTTTGTGAATTTGTTGCCAAATAAAATTCGGATTTAAATCTTGCACTTTAGTCAAGTTCTTATGATACTAATTAATGTCCCCTCGCCTCTCACTATGGCGTTTACTGATTTTTGAGTTCATTAAACATCCCAAATTTTGGTATGTGGTCAGCATGTCCTCAGCATATTTTTATAATCTGGATCATTAGTCTTAACCAAAAATTTTGATACAACATTTTTAAAACCTGTCCAAGCAGCGAGTTCCAGTGTTGTCGTTTTATTTTGAAAGTCTTCTTCATTTATAAGAGCCTTTATTTGAGGTCCATGCAAAACTCCCTCATGAATTTTTGACTGGTGTTAAAGTTGAAGAGAATTTTCGCTCTCTTTTAAACTTTGTGCGGATGAATCGAGAAACAATCGCCGGTCCTGAGGACTGTAATTGATGCAATTGAACTCAGAAATCAAACCTTTAAAATCATTACAAAAAACTAATGAGCCTTCGTGAGCAAAATAACATTGAAAAGGTTTGTCTCTTTTTATATAAAAAGATACCTCAGTATTTGTTGTAAGAAGTCCCTTTTTTAGTCTAGGTACGATAAACTCAGCATTTTCTTTTGAGAGTCCTAAATGGCTTACAGATCATTAAGCCCTCATTGATTGAACATATCAGAAGCTTTTCTATTTTCCGCATCGATTTCTTCAAGATTAGATTCACCATCTGCACTATTTGCAGACGAATGAGGCTCTGGCATTTCTTCATTCACTTTCATGGATTGGTTTTCCTGTATTCCTCTGACAACTGAGGCTTCAAGAATGTTTTCCAGAATTGGCATTGTAATAGAAGCTACCGAAGGATATTAAATATCAGATGTCTTTTTTGTATTAAATCTAATTGTAGAAACTAAAGAGAAATAACAGCCATCTATAGGATTCTCAGGTTCTCGTCAGATCATAGGAAAACTAAAGAGTTTCTTTGTTTTATCTCCCTTTTCCAATTTTCTAAGAAATCTCGCATAATAAGCGCAAAAAGTATTTGCTGCAAGTCTTATCAAAATCATTCATAGCATTTGGATAGTAATGATCTGTAAAAATCTACCTGTTTCTTTTCAACATGAATTCTCGACAAATAAGACGAAATTCATCCGGACTATTTGTACGCATCGTGATTTTTCTTCAAAAACAGATATTCTGAATAAAATATTTATGGGGCAAGAACTTAAAGTGCTAAATAAAACGCATATATTTTCCTTGCTTCAGGACAAGTATTGCAATACAATTTAGTCACTGATAATAAATTTTCGATATATAATCAACATAAAACACTAATTTTCTGTTTCTAATTATAACTTTTTCACAAAAATACAATGTTTCAAGCCTGTACAAAGTACTTCTAGCAACGAAGAGATCAATAAATAAGCATTCAGGATATTGCGGATTAAAACAATAGAACAATTGCTATGCAAAATAAAGGGATTTCAGTTTAGAAAGCATCCAGAACGAAATAGAACTTACTATTCCGACGACGTGGTTTTCGGATAATGCTTAGTAAGATTAAAGATAAAATGTTACATAGACAGCAAAAAGACGAAACTTGCTTCTCTACTGAAAATTCATTGAATTAAATGGTCTGAAATAGAAGTATATCGTTAGTGGGTCCACAGTTCCCTGTAAGGAAAAAGAGGAGAGAGAGAGACAGGGAGAGAGAGAGAGAGAAATGGGTGCGATGAGCCCGTTAGGGAAAGAGGGAAATTGCGACAAAGAGAAGCAAGGAGAAAGATGGGTGAGGATTTAGGTTTTCCGAGGGAGTGAGAGCAGGTGAGAAGGGTCCTTAGTAGTGCGAAAGTTGAAGAGTAAGAGAGAAATGTCGTGATGTGATGAGAAAATTCTTGGTGTGGGGTTTGTGAGTTTGGGGCTTTTCGGTTTAAGGATTGTGGGTTGTGGGCTGGAAGGTATGAGGTTTGAGGCTTTGGAGTTTGCTCTTTTGTGGATATGTAGCTTGTTGGTTTGTGGGTTTGGGGTTCGTGGGTTTGTGGATATGGAGCTTGAGTATTGAGAGTTTGTGGGTTTAGAGTTTGTGGGTTTGGAGCTTGTTAGTGTGTGGGTTTCAGGCTTGTGCATTTGGGGTTTTTATGTTTGGGGACGAAATTTACGCAGAAATTCGAGGTTTTTAACCATTTTCTAGATTTTACTGCAAATGCTAACGTGCTGGTTCAACTGTGCAAATGGATTCGTGTTAAGCGACCCCAAAAACATGAAGTATACCTATTAGAATCCCAGTAGACTCCCAAACACATTTTGTGATCCTGTCTTCTCTTCCTTAAAGACTCGTAAATTATTCTTTCAGGGACCATGTAGGTATTATAAAATGTTTTTGTTGGCAATTTTTATTCAGACAATTTTCACAAAATCCTTATTGGTCGCTAAAAACAGGGCAACTTTTTTTAAAAATAGAAAAAGTGGCACATTTTAGTATTTTGTTTCAATCACCAGTGATAAAAATATTATAAAAATGACAAATTCTGTTCTTGGTTTTTGAATAATTTGCTGAAAGCTTTTGTAGTCACCCGTTTACACAGAAATCTTAAGATAAAATATGGGTTCTAGTGAACCTTCTTTATTTTTCTTTGCTGAAAAAGAATAGGATATCCTATATTATTTTACTGTTTTAATAATAACTTTTGGTATGGTAAACATTTGTTTACGGTAGATAATTTTCATCGGCTTGAAGCATATTTGCGTTCTTGTAACATAATTTTGTAATCAGTAAACTGAGCCGCTAGTTTCCTTTTAGCCTTCTCATTGTTTAATAAAAAGAATGATCTTTTGTACGAATATTGACTTAATATAACCAACACCTAACAGAATTACACGAATCTTCTTTCTCTTTTAGTATAAATATTTTGTTTAATCTTACGTTTAAAAAGAAAAATTACACAATTTTAATCAACATCCAACAGCTTCAAATTATTACTTTTGGCTTTAACTTTCTTTAAAATTTAAAAATTTGTGATTTCAAATACATGAGAGTTAAAGAATAAATATGAATATTTATGTTGTCTAGATTAATGGAAAGAGATTAATTATTGAAGAATGTACCAAAAAATTTGTAGATACAATTTAGGCGAAAAATTCTGGTAAATAAAAAGTTATTATAACTTGCGTCGATTTGCCAAAAGTTTCATTTTTTATTTTGAATATATTTTTATAACAAAAGCTTATATCAAATTTTTAGATCTTTCTTGTTTGAAAAACTTTGTTTATATTTTTTGGTTTCTTAAATCGTTCTTTCCCAAATTTTATTTCGTTATTCTTAAACTTATTTTTCATGATTAAAAAGCAGTATAATCGTCATATGTAAAAAATAATTATAAAAAATTGTTAGATACTTTTTGAGTGACCAACATCTGTATATCAATTCTTTTGTAACTTATATAGTTTTTCAAATAATTAAATACTTCATTTTTATAGTTCTTTTTAAAATGTAAACAAAAAACGACGCGTTAAATACAAATATTGCCGATAAAAAATTTGAATTAGTTTTCAGTTTTTTTTTGTCAGAGTAACGCTTCTCAATTTTTTTCACAGCTTGTGAAAAACTTTTTTCTTATTATTCTTTTTCGTAGCTTGTTTTCTTTCTTCAAAAGTTGTATTTAATTATTTTTAATGTTGTATCTTAAGAATAAATCTTATATAGTTCAGGCAAAAATGGAACTTTTGATTTTCCACTATTTTTTATGCTATCAAAATAAAGTTTTCGATTTTCTCTGGAAATTTAAAAAGTTGATCTAATAATCTTGTATAGCGTTTTCCAAAAGTGACACTTTTCGCTTCTCGTGAAAAAGTGGTATCAAAATTTTTTTTAAATACTGTAACTTTTAAAAACTTTTTTCCAAAAAAGCTGGTTTCTACGATTTAGGGTAATTTAGCGCATTGTAAACCTGTAATTAAGAATCGTTCCGTAGAAAAAAATGTTATAAAAATAAATATTTTTAATTTTCAAAATACAGTGTTTGAAACAGAATTTAATCAATCAAAGCGTCTGATAACTACTCTTATCTTATCAGCAGTTCAGCTTTAAAAACCATTCTTTCACTATCAAATCTCATGCTTCTATATAAAATCTTTTAATTCGATTATAAAATAATTTTTCCTTAATTAATAAAAATAAAAATTAAGTTATAGAATTTGAAAAAATCAAAAAATGAAATCTTTTAAAATATAGTGATTGAAAAAAGGAAATTTTGCAATTTCTTGTTTTCGATTTCTGACAACGAAAAAAATCATCTGCATGATAGAAAATTTTATTTTTGACTAATAATTCGTTTATTTTTTTTAATTCATTCAACTACTTTCAATTTGTAATCAAAATCTTTTTTTGTTGAAATATCAAATATTATATTTTTTGAGAAGAATTCACCTTTGTTGTTCAACCTAATACTTGTATTTTCTAACAAATTCTTGAATTTTAAAATAAAAAGGCTAATTTCCTTCTAAACAGATGAATTATTATCAAAAAATATAATAGTTCATATTTGAACCAAAACATGTTTTAATTATAAATCAAAAACATTTGAATTCATATAAAAAACGATTTTTTTCCCCAACAGTTTGGCTTGTAAACAAAAAAGTTAAAATCTCTAACTAAAGAGATAAATTTTTTAACGGATCGAGATTTTTCAGCCAAAAAGAAAAAAAAAATTCAACCAAACTGTTGAATTTTCTACGAAAATAATATAATTTTTGAACTCTAAAATATCAATTTTCAACAAGAAAGTTAATTTACAAGCAAACAGTAGAATCTTCAAGTAGTTGGAATAATTAAAAAACCAACGAATTTATAATTTCAAAGATAAATTTCAGAATCAGAAAGACGTATTTTTAAGAAAATAGTTGAAATATTAATCAAAAAAGATTTTCAGTTTTTTACCGAATGGCATCACTTCTTAAGAAAAATATCTAATTTTCAAAAAAACTATTATTTTAAATAATACGATAATAAAATTTTTGACCAAAATATAACTAACATAGTTTGAACATTTTTTCCATTTGATTTTTTATTTTAATTAAGATCAAGTTCAAATAAAAAATATAATGGCACACTTTTTGTTCTAGAAAAATAATATTTATAATTAAAAAGATAAATTTTCGAACCAAAATCACAAATTTGCAACAAAATATTTGTAATATTATTCAAAAAGGATTTTTCATTTTTTACTGAACTAATTTCAATTAAGATAAATTTTCAACGAACACTATAGCAGCACACTGTTTAAATAAAAATAATGAATTTTAATTCCAAAAAGACGAGCTTTAAAACAGTGATACTTTTAACTCGAAAATACAAATTTTCAATACAAAAGTTAATTTACAACCAAAAATTTAAATTATCAACAAAATCGACTATAACAATATTTTTATTCTTTATAATATTTAATATCATTAAATTTTAATGCATACCTACTAATTTTTACGAAAAATTAAATCTACATGTTGCTATTAAATTATGCAGCAAAGCAGTTTCAAAAATTTGAAATTAGGATTGTAGGTTGCAATAAAGTACTCTGAACAACTTTTTCGGGATAAATAATCAAATAAACAGCAAATGCGGAGATTATAAACAATATCCTTAATATTAATTAATTAAATGCAACAATACCTTAAGGTATTTTTTAAAGTAAAATGTTAAGCTGTTAATATGAATTTTATTAAGAAATAAACAAAAATTCTTAAGATTGATAACAATCTATTCTTTCTTTGTAATGCATTCGATAATTTTAAGTATAATTTTAAGGACCTTTTGGAATAGCTTAAAAAATATCCATTTATATTAACTATAAAATTAATAATGTATTTCTGTTCTAATCGATTAAATAATGCATTGGCCACTTAAAATAACGGTTTTTTTTATCAATTTCAATTCACTATTTTAAAATTGTTTTTATTTAGGTTAGCTTTCCGTAACGTTCAATATGAACCGTCCCTAAAAAGTATTGGACTAAAAGTAAATATTTCAGTATGGTGCTGAAAAACCAAATTTTCAAATTAAAAAAAAAATAGCTGTAAAGAAATGCCAAAGGCTTCAATTTGAACTATGTTGAAGACAATTGATATGAAGAACAAAATTCCAAAACAGTATTATAATGAATGAATTTTTCTCATTTTTTAATCTTCAGTTCAAAAATCGAATTAATACAAAATGTGATTCAAGGTTTAAGAACAAATTTTTTTGTTCGAATTATTCAAATAAATTCAAATAATCTTCTTCTAAAAATGACATACCTCTAAATATTTTTCAATTAATTTAATTTGCTAATATAATTATTTAGTATATTGAAAAAATAATAGGCAATAAAACCAATATCGTAAAGAAATATATCTTTTTCATTACTAAGAAAAATTTACCTATTTGGCAGCCTTGGGTCATATTATCTATAATAATTAAAAAATTTTTTGTTTTCTTATTTGAACTTTAGAATGAGAGTATTGAAGGCTAGTTTATGAAATATTTAAAAACGATTTGTTATCAGATTTCTTCACATTTATTCCGTATTGTAAATGTAAGCAATACAAGATGCTATTGCAAAAAGAACCGTGAAGTTTTTGCTCATAGATGTAAACATATTTTTCAAATTTAAATAAAAAAATATGATAATTAAAAAAAATTAAAACAAATATTATTGACGAAAATTGCAAAATTATAAATCATTTTTCAGTTTGCGTACATAATATATTATAATTATATTATATTAAAAATATATATTATAATTATTATAATTTTATTATATTATTATATTATACTTGTATTATAAAGTCGGGCCCTAAATTTTAAATTAATTACACTTTTTTATGGTTCTAATACCGTACTTTTTTAAATATTATTTTTGATTCTAAAACCTAGAGTTTACACTAATATCCAATATTTTATGATTTTATTTTTTTATTTGCCGGGAGAAAGGAATTTTTTAACAATTTTCATTTCAAGTTTTGCACTTTTGAGATTAAATGATAGTTTTGATTCTCATCTTAGTAAATTGTACGTTTGTCTTTGGGATTTAGTTTCTGGATCAATTTTGTAACCATTTTTCGCTGTCGTTCTTAAAATCAACAAGAATAATAAATAAAATCGTTTAAAAAATACTTGAGATTCGAAAAATGAAATAGTATATCTTCAAAGTCTTTTACTTTTCTAATGAATTGAATTCCTGTACATTATTCGCGAAAAATAAATTAACATTTTGGGAAAAATTGTGAAAAATTGAATAGTCAATTCCGGGTATTTAAAACAATTCTTGAAATTAAATAGAAAAAAGGGATTGCTAAAAAAATTGGACATCAAATTAAGGTTTAACATCCCTGAAAAAGTCAAGTATAATTTTTTTGAATTATTTGAATTTTGTCAAATTCATTCCTGAAAAGATCGTTCCTTCACAGATTCCAAATTTCGAATCAGATGTTACGATTTAAAAAAACCGGATTCAAAATGACAAAAAAATAAATATGAAAAATTATCCGATTTCTAAAAAATCACTTTTTTGTAATCTTTTGAGTTACAGATTCCAAATATTTTATGCAAAATAAATATCTCAAATTTCAGATCTAAAATTACAAACAGGATTTTAAAAAGTATGCGATTTATATAAAACTCATTTTTATGTGTTTTTTGAATTACAGATTTTTAATACTGTATCCAGTTATTTTTTTTATCTGGATCACCATTGTGCGTCAGTCCTTTTTTCATTATAATTTTTCGAATTTCTGAGTCAGAAAAATGCTATGAAATAGGTTTGCTACTTTCATAATAGTCCAATAAGTTGGCCTTGCTGACGAAAGTAAAAAAATCTTTATTATTTTTTTGACCATAATAGTGGGAAATTTAAACTAATTTTAGATTGTTAAACGCTGACTGAAAATATAATTTCCTATTTTCTCGAATTTCTTATATCTTATGTCTATATGAAAAAAAGTTAATTTTCCATTAAAGTGATGTAAGATAAGAAAATTCCTTATTTTTGTATTTTTTAACAATAAATACTTAAAGGTTCTGGTTTTGGACATGGAACCTTAAGAACTTAAAAGCATCGGATCCGGTTTCGGATCCATGAGAAAACCTTGAAAGAACCGTAAGATTTTGAGCAGATTGTGTTTCACAACATGAGGAATTACCGACAATCTTGCAAAAAATATTTTTCATATTTTTATTTATACAATAAAAAATAAATTTCATAACAAAATAAATTCTCCTAGCCGCAAAAATCATTAATCGCAATTTTCAATTATTTTCCGTAACAATTGAAGCTTTTATGTTTGCGCTCGCTTTTCATTTGTATACGATTCATAATTTATCAAGTTTCATTTCAACTGTAAAAAAGCATGAATTTGTTTCTATATTTTTTTTATATTTTGTAATATAAAATTATAGTTTTAAATGCCCAATCCTAAAAGAGTTCAATTTTTCAAGCCTTGGAACTAAATTTTTTTTGCTGCAATAGCTTAAGTTAGAAGATATTTAATTTTAGATTTCTGGATCTTTTGACGATTTCTTCTATTCTTTGAAATCGTATCATAATTTTTAGTTAGAAGGATTTATAATTCAACTATCTTGAATTAAGTGCCTCTATCATAAATTCTAGACAAAAAATAAAGTCAATAATTTGTTTAATTCCTGGCTCAGGATTATAAAGATTTAGGATCTGGACAGTAAAAATTTAATGAGCTTTATTAAAAAATTTTTAAAATATTGAAAATTTCTGTCACAACTATACAAAAAATCTTTTAAAATTAAGGAAATTTAAATTAGATTATAATCAAATTTAAAATCCTATTTAACGTCAAATAATCAAATTAATGTACAGAAATCCTGAAAATAAAACCAAGAAACCATTGAAAAAATTTGAAGAACGACCATCAAATATTCTTTTTGAAATTTGGTAACCAAAGATAAAGAAAAACACTTTTTTCCCATAAAAAGAAAAGGAAATAATTTTCCTCCTTGGAAAGAAATAAAAAACAGGAAAGAAAAATGTCCAAGGAGAAAAATTATTTCATTTTATTTCTTAGGAGAAAAAAGTGTTTTTCTTAATTTGTTCTTTTTTTTTAAATTCAATTGGAAAATTTTATAGTGGTTGTCAAAATTTGGTCGAGGGATTCTTGATTTCATTTTTAGGAATTTTAGACACTAAAAAACTTTCCAATGAAGAAGCTTAAAATTTGTTATATTTTTCTGATTTTAGAATGATTTGTCAAATTCATTTTAATTTTTTAAATATAATGACTATATTGAATTTCTATAATTGCAGCAGTTTTGAGTCTGAAATATTAAATTGAGTTTTTAATTATAGATGGTCATATTTTAATGGTTTCGGAATAAAAATTATTTAAGTTAAAAGTTTTAAAATTTAAATAATTTAATTAGGAACGCTCTTATTTAGAAATAATATAATTGATATTTCTTTATATTTTAAATGTTATAATTTGCAAAAATTTATACAATTTATTGAAAAATTAATTTGTCGCAAAATTGAAATATTCTCACGTGCCTAAATTTCTGTTTAAATGACTTCAGCACAAAGGTACAAAAATCTAAAATGTTTTTTTTAAATTTGTTTTCTGGAACTCAATGAAAATATTCTTCGATTGAAAACAAAATTTTTGACGCAGCTGATAAATATGACAAAAAATGACCAGAGCAAAAGTATTCCTTGGAGAAATTTCTGCAAAAAAAATCATCACGATTTTTAACCCCACGTAGTTTTTTTTAAACTTATATTTTCAATATCACCATAAATTTCTTTTACTATTATTTCCTTTGCTCGATAAGCAGATAACATTCTTTAAATAAAAAATATATTTTCAGAAAACTTCAGTAATAATATTTATCTGTTATACTTTTGTATCTGTTATAAAGCAGGAAGAATCGAACTTTTACAACTTTAAATAAAAAATCTTATTTTTAAAGAATCCAAAGTTTTTTTTTTCAGAAAACTGGGTAATTAGATTTAAAAATATAAAAATTAACTCCAAAACGAGTCTAGCAAATATATTGTTTCTTATAAAAAATTCTTGTGCATAAATCCCCGGCACAGAATAAAAAGCGAGATAAAAGTCCCAAAGTGGGCGGGGAATTTTTCATGGTGTCAGGGAAATTAAAAAAAAATAATGCGAGTATCAAGTTCTTAGTTATGCAAACACAATACAACCAATATTTTTCCAAAACTTAAGTTGTTTATTAGTTATTCTTACAACTCAAAATTTAGGTGAATTTTTTTGTAAAATTAGATTATTCAAAAATTATTTGATCAATTTTTTTTATACTTGGCAGATGAAATAAGCAATGTCTTAACTTCCCAAAGAAAACACAAGTTAATGAAAATTATTAATTACAATTATTTACTTCTAAAATTTGCGAAATAAACAAATATGGAAAAAATATAAATTTTTCTATTTGACGTTCCCAGTTCTCGCAAATAACATGAAAATGGGTCAAATCCCCTAAGTTTTATAGAGTACGATTAGTTGAAGA
Source organism: Acraspis erinacei (assembly GCA_035041075.1). NCBI lineage: Eukaryota > Metazoa > Arthropoda > Insecta > Hymenoptera > Cynipidae > Acraspis > Acraspis erinacei. The sequence goes on along the minus strand of JAWWLR010072902.1, from coordinate 1,583 downwards.
TATTCAAATATTACATAATAAACAAAAGAAATATTATGAGTAAATTTTTTGCTAAAAGAATATTTTTTGCCATTTTCCATAATTTGACGTTTTTTTTTAAGTTAGGTTGCAAGAAATTTAGGTAAAAACAATATAATAATGAAGAAATTTCTTTTTCATATTATGTGATACTTTTAGAAAAATTCTTAATTTTTTTATCAATCTTATGATTTTTTAAAAACAAATTTAACAAACAAATGCATTATACAGTCATTGATCGACAGAAAAATTTGGTTTTTCAATGATAGTCATTTCAGTTGGAAACTTAATGACAATTTCAGCAAAATTCATAACTAGTTGCAAATTTTATGATTTTTTAAAGAATTGCATATCTAAGGCCTTTTCTCAAAAGAAAGATTAGTTTTTTTAGATGAAAACTTTTTTAATTAGGAACTTCATGATGTGCTCAGAAGAAGTTCATAATTTATTCATGAATTTCATGATATTTTGTCAGTCTTTTTAATTCGGAACTGCGTGATAAGTTCAGAAAAATTCATAATTAGTTGTTAAATTATATGATGTTTTAAAACAAATTTAATAAGCATATTCATTATTTGCGAATTTTTCGACGTAAAAGTTTTTTTCTTTTAATCTCCGACCTTTCAGATTAATCTTCTCATTGGTTTATTAACTTTTTTTTTTAAATAATAGAATTTATCATCTAATTATGAGTGTTAATGAAATTATAATTCAGTTCCAAATTAAAAAGACTAATCTGAAAAAAATAATTTTTCCGTCGTCAAATTCGTTTTAAAAAATCATAAAATTGATGAAATAATCATAAGTGTTGTTGAATTTATAATGAAGATACAAATTCAAAAGTCTGATAACGAAAAAGAATGAATTGGCCCATCAAAAGATGGCCCAATGAGGCATTTTTTTAAATTGTTTAAAATAATAATAAAATTGATAAATAAATTATTAATTTTTTCTGAAATTACTGTGAAATTCTACATTTAAAAAGTTGTCAGCGAAAAAAATAATTTTTATTTTGAAAAATGCCTTAGATATGCATTTGTTTAGAAAATCATAAAATTGGCAACTAGTCGTGAATCTTGCTGAAATTGCCATGAAGTTTCCAACTGAAATGAGTAGCATTAAAAAATCGAATTTTTCTGTCAAAAATGACAAAATAATGCATTTTTTTATTAATTTTTTTTTTAAATCATAAGATTGATAAAAAAATTATGAATTTTTCTAAAATTATAATTATATATATATACTTTTCTCACTCACACTCAGAAATTATTGCACACATTTTCAACATTTTAATTTCAATGTCATCTAGTGCGTACGATTCTTATACATAATTTTTGATGTCTCATTCTTAACAACAACAAATTTATTTCTACATGCGGAAGAAACTTGTGTCCACCCTTAAAGGTCATACATTATTCTTTCATAGATATTTTCCGCATTTCGAAACGCTTTTTTATTACAATCCTTATGCAGAAGATGTTTACCAAATATTTTCGAATGACAAAAGAATACTGCAAATCCATAAGGTGTGGCCTTATTAAATTATAGGTTAAAAAAATAATTTT
>JAWWLR010072297.1:0-18753 GCA_035041075.1 Acraspis erinacei | reverse complement strand
GAACTGCAATGTTCACGAAACGTCGGCAACATTCTTAGTTTTGTACACGAGTGAAACCCGAAATATGTCTTTTGTCAAAAAAATAACTGTTATACAGAAGATAAGCACGAAGATTGCGTAATGAAACCTAAGTATTACCTGGATGGCTTTCCGGATAATCAGAAATCCGATGAACTCGTGCAGGACGCGCAGCAGAAACCCCAACTGCAATTGTAACACGAACATCTCTAGCTCCATTATTCATAGCGTTAACATCTGTAAAAAAAGAGATTTATGATATTTTGTACACGGGAAGAGTAACTGTAGCCAGAATATTAGTAATAATATAGCGCGATTTGCTAATTGAAATAATTTTGTAAAATTTTAAAACTAACTGTGGGATCGATCTTGAGTGTTTCCACTTTGTTTGTATTTACGTTTTTTATTAAATTTATTTATTAAATTTTATATCGTAGACCTAGAAGTCTATTTCAAGATTAAGATTCATGAAATCGTGAAGTGTCCATTTTTTATATTAATATGTTACAACTTTTTAAGTTGGTAACGCGACACTAAATTAAATCATTGACTTAAAAAAAGTTACAAATACAAATATTAATTGTAAATTACATATTGTACATTTTAAATGCATGGTTTATCCAACGTAACAATAAATACAAATATTTAAAAAATGTTTCATGGTTTGAATTTCGAATATTGATTGCAACCAATTTTTTAATTCGAATTTGTAAATTTTATGTTATACATTTACAAGTCAATTTCAAGATTAAGATTTGTGAATTGTGTTGATAACATGTATAAGTTTTTAATATGGTAACGTCGGACAGCCTTAAAATACTATTTTCAAAAAATTTCAAATGAAAATATTAAAAGTAAATCATTTATGGTAAATTTATTGTTTAAATTTAAGTTGCGACTTGATCTGGCACTAAATGGAAATACCCATTAAAAATATTTTAAAAATGAAATTTTAATTATAACCTATAAAGTGATAATTCCGTAAAAATATTTTTTAGCCGTCCTAAGTGATTAAAAATTTTTTTAATCTCTTTTTTCTTAGAAACGCGGTACATTTTTATTGAATTTCTATTAGAAGAAAATATTTTTAAATTATTATTGATCATTTAAATCTAAAAGGAGTTTTTGTTGTTTAAATTTGAAAACGTGCTTCGTTTTTTGAGATTTTTAGCTATATCTGTTATGCGGAGACAGAACGAATTTTTGTATGGAACTTTAGGGGAGTGTTTTCGAAACGTCATATATTCACAAATAAATGTAATCAAAGCGTTAATTCTATTTTTTTTTAGTTTCTCTTCATTTATTATTAAGAAAGTATTAGGATTGTCCGATTATTTGATAATGACAATGGTGTCTGCCTAACTGTCTGTCCGCCCGCCAGTCCGTAAACACGATAAGTCTAGAAAAAATTAGCCGATACAATCGATCTCTGGCACACTTTTTGTTAGTCCTAAAAGAAATGTCGAGTTTTTAACCAGCCATTTTGGATAAAAATTTAAAAAGATAGAGAAATTTGAAAATATTTGGGACATTTTGTCAGATTTGAAATTTATATATACGTTGGTTCATAATACACATAAACCATCAAGTGTAGAACTTTAAAAATGAATCGCTGCAAGATTGTCATAAAAAGTTTTTGGATTTTTAAGGAAAATAAAACGTTCAAATTTTAATTTCAAGCAAAATAATTAGAACTCAAAAATTCCTTTTTGCAGTCAAACTATGTAAGATAAGGAAAAATATTAATAAAACAAATTTTTTATTAAAAAGAAAACAATAAATTCTGTAATAATCACTCCTGAGAATGCGTAGCTTTTGTTTTATTCGTGAAAAATAACATTTCAAATAAAAAAATTATATTTTTGGAAAAACGACACAAGCTCACAAAAGCTACGAAACTAAATTGAGCACAATTTCTAGAGAATCTTTAGTGTTAAAAATTCGTGCAGCATTTATTTGTACCATTTTTTGACACAACTCGTTCTTCTCGATTTATTTATCGAAATGGTTATAAAAAAAATCGAAAATTCAAAAATTACGCCGAAAGACGCGAGATATTAAAAAAATATAAAAGAAGACTTGTAGCATATTCTTTTTTATCCATTAAAAGTAATATAAAATAAAAAATCCTATTTTTAGCATAAGAACGTGAGATGGAGATAAATGTCTGAAGAAAGAATTGTAGTTTTTTAATTATTTCAAGGTAATTTAGAAAATAAATATAAATTCAAAAATGTACATGAAACATCGAATGTGTAGCGCGAGTTTCACACTCAGAATGTGTACCGAAGAGCCTACAGACCTTCAAGTAACTTCATCTTTAACTATATTTAAGTAAATGGAGAAATCAGGGTATGAAGTCATTCAAATACTGTGATCTAAAAAAATCTTTTTGATAAAGATTTATTTATTCATTCCAAGAGCAAAAAATATTTATCAGAGCGTGAAGCGCTAGTTAACCCGGTATTGAGCGTGAAGATAGAGATCCAACAAACGCACGGACTGAGCGCGCTCAAACGTCTTACGAGATTTCAATCTGGGAACTTGGCACTAAATGCAAATATTAATTGTCAAAAAAAAAGAAATTTTTAATTTGGATATGGTACACATCCAATTTCAATATTAGGATTTATGAAACTGCGTTCGTTGCTAGTTTTTAATTTCCATATGTTAAAAGTTCTCAAGCTGGTAACGTGGCACAGCAATAGAATATTGATTTAAAACGATTTTAAATGCAAATATTAATCTTAGATTTTATATCGTTCATTTAGAGTTCACTGTCAATAATAATTTTTACTAATAAAATGCACCATTGAATCATCATTTTGTTATTTTCCATATGTCGAAAGTTCTTGATCGTTTTAGTAAATAAATACATTGATTTCAAAATTTAAATTATGAAGGCTAGATTGTACAATTGGAAACAAAATCAAAGGTTGGAATTAATATCAGTTTTTACTATAACCTAAGGTACACATACTTGCAAAATTGAGCAAAGCCACGCAGGCAAAAAATAGAGTGGCGATCTTCATTGCTGTAGATACCAGCAGCGGAAACGATATATAACTTAAGACTGATGCTGGAGAGAAAAAATTTCGTCAGAAGCCGCTCCTCTTACAGATCAGTGACAATTGAGTGGAGGGGTAAAGATTCTTGATATCTTAATTTTTCGTATCTGCTGGATTCATTAGTAATAGTACCAATAGAAATGTTGTTTCAACATTCAGGTGAACCTTCAGAATTTATCTTTAGCGCAAGGAATATTTCGACAACACTCACGGAATAATGATGCCGATTATACAGCTTATTTTTCCCAGGAAAAAAATAATAATTACGGAATAATTAAGGAATAAAATTAAAAGTGGGACGCAGCTTATTATTTTCATTTTTTCCAAATATTAGGCTTGTGCCTTTAAGCTTCTATCATACGTGGTCTCCAGTTTCTTCAAATACAAACTATTCGATATCTATTCTACAAAGCTGATACATGTGTCGAAATTATCATATCACCCCATTTCAAAGTCGAATACCTGAAATCAATAAAAAAATGTTGTACCCTCTCAAAACTCGGGCTTGCGAGGTCTTGCAAGGACCATTAAAAAAAAAGAAAATACTTTTAAAATACTTTCACCCTCTATCGAACTAAACTAAGTTTGCTTAAAAATAGTTATCCGGTTTCGAGAAAATTAATAAAACAGGTCGTGTTTCCTGGTTAGCTTTCGGTTCCGTATCGACTTCTAAAATCTTTCAACATTAATTGTGTAGTAAATTTTCAGTTTAAGAAAAAACTGAAAACGAATTGATTTACAAAAAGTCATGCACTTCGAGAAATTTGAAAATCCAATTATGACTTCGAAATATCTTAAAACTGAGGTTTAAACTAACAATGACGATACCAACAATAATTTTGCATATTTCCAAAAAATGAGAAAATCGTAGAAAAATAATATAAAACGGTAAGCATCATCAGGATATGAATCCTAGTGTATATTGAAATGCCCATAAATAATTTCCTCCGTTAAACCTGATCCCGTGCGGCCTATTTCTAATGCCAAGTTAGCAAAATCCCCTATCATGTAATCTGTAAGCAAACAAATTTAATAATAAATTAAAACAGCCAATTAAAATGTATTAGGAATCGCGACGAAGTGTTTATGTGTACTTTTGTGAAGAATTTTTTCGGTAACCCAATTGTAGCTATAGACATACGATATAAGGACTTCATGGAAATTTTCTTTCGAAAGTTTTATTTGCACTGAATCTCCGATTTGCAGTCTGTTTGTTTTCTTCGAAGGCGGCTGTGAGGCTTCATATCCAATTATTAAAACCATCCTTCATCATAATTTCAAAAGAATTTTTTATTCCAGCGGAACCGATCAGGGCAGCAACATCTTTCAGCACAAACATCTTGGTTTTGCTTTTCGATTTTTCAATGAGGCCAAAGTCCCTATCCGGAGCCATATATATATGTAGCCTTTTACTGAGAATATGTCCAAATACTGGCCAAATACTCCAATTTGCGGCTGTGAATAAAAGGACAAAAAGTATTTTTCTAGTTCTTTATGTCCTCCTTTGACATCAGTTGACTCCTTGCGACTTCTTTGTGGTGTTTTTTAGCGAGTTTTTAGCACCATTTCTCTACGCAATAGTTGGTTCATTGCGCAGTTTATCGCATGGGCAGCAGGTATCAGTTCACGGTCGACGAAGGGAAATGTTACATTTCTTGGGAAAAATGCAATGGAATCACCTTTTAGTGACTGGTCTATATCCCCTTCTTCTCAGCTTGTCGATTTTCCGAACGTTCCCCTTTCCGATTCTCCGGGTCGTTTTGGGACAGCCACAAATCCAAGCTGCATGAGAAAAAATCTCAGATTTTAGGCTGATCTTCCTTCCTTCCGTTTATTTTCATCGGGCCTTCAGTATCTTTGCGCCGTGCTCGCCGATTGGTTTGGTGGGACGAGCCATATCCAATCCGCCGCCTGTGCCAATACGTGCCTCTGCACCTGTGTCCATTGCGCCAATTGGTCCTTTCTTACGGGCTACTGCGGATCCCACTGTCTGCTCGACCGATAGTTTCAAAATATCTACCTCACAACTGGACCGAGGTGGGGTTGTATAGCACGTGGCTAAACAAGCTTAGCACGTTTAGCACGAAACTTATCGCGTGCTTGTTCGTAGAATCTTTGCGACGTTTTGATTTTTGTTCGGCCTCTGCGCCCTGTTCTATATGCTGGCTGGCAGACAACCGACTTTCAGTGTCGTCTGCCTGCCGTTTACCAGCTGTCACATTTCGGAATAATATGTTCCAGTGGTGATGATGCACGTCACTGTTGTTCGAATCGTCAGGAGGTTGGCCGACAGTTTCTTGTCCACCTGGATGGTTTGCTCACTAGCTCGGAGCCTTACCTTTGTTTTACGTTTGATGATCATCCGCATGTTTATGTTTTTCGGACGAGACATATTATTATATTAAAAAATCAAAAGCTGTCATTGAAGGGTTAAACCCACAAATCAACATGGTATCATTAGCCACCTGCAAAGCTCTCCAATATCTGCCTAGGAAGCTGACAAATCACTTGATCTCAAGTTAATCTGCTTTTTTGATAGAAAGTAAATTATAGATCATGCTCTCCTTTTTGAGGCTGGAGAAGGTCAGCATTCGCTACGGTTCGTCTTTGAGGAGTCAACGAATCTCTCAACCGTCAACTGCCCTGAGGCATTGACTGAACCTCTTACTTTGTCGCAGGATTTACCGAAATAAATTCTTCTAGGTGGTAGTTAGAAACTGTTTTATTTCCTGCTGATCAACAGGAAGCTTAAGCGAATTTTAACAAAAGGATCAAATCAACCGTCTATCCATCCGGTTAAAATGCGCCTCTGCTCGGCCGACAATCTTCGCAGTATAAGGGGGCAGTAAAAGTTTTTTTTTTAATATATAAAATTGGAGCGTGAAACTGGAGTATTCTTCCACCTCGTTGAGCCCCCTCTAGAAGGAAACGTTTCATCCCAAGGAGATTATTTATCCGGATCATATTCAGTGGTCCGAGGAGAAGAAGAGAAAACAGGCCTGAAAAAAAGTCTGGAAGCTCTCCGGTCTCTGTATCGAGATCCCGCAGCGAGAACGTTTGTTATCAAAAGGTTTTTTGGTGAAAATCAGGGAATAACACACTGTGAGACATGGGAATAAACCCCTGAAAGTTAATCATCGCTGTATCCCCAACTCAGAGCCAGAACAGCGAGGACCTTGAATAGAGTGTAAGTGAATCCATTCGCCAAAACAATCAAAGTCAAAGAAATAATGAAAACCGAATCGATGCACTATTTATTTTTATTAGTGTTTTAATACAGTTATATAAATTTTAAGATGTGATCGTCGTTCCCAATACTGGTGAAAGGGAGTGGGGTATGCAATAATAATAGCAGTAATATTGTGAAGCACTGACTGAAACAACTTTGGAAGCTTACATACCGTCCTGAATTGGCTCCTTGTGATTTCCGTTTCCCAATATGAAGTTTCTTCTAAAAGGAAAACTATTTCAAAATGTGGAGTGCTTTCGAAATTTGAGAATGCACTGAAAGATGGTGAAACTTTTCAAAGAGAAGTACTTTTATGGAGATATTATCGCCCTGGTCAAGCATTAAATCTTACTCCTGGTTCTTTTTTAATTGCCCCTGACGCCCTTACATAGGGGTCATAAATTTTGTTTTTCAAAAAAAAGCTTGGAAAACTTCAGGATTTAAAAAAAAAATTTGTATCACAACTGCAAGATTTAATGTGTTTGCAGATATATTATCAGATTAAAGATTTAAAAACTCAAAAGCACAACAATTTCCTAAAATAAATTGAGCAATTAAATGTATAATGTAACAATTTTAAAATTAATACTAGCTTATGAATATTGTGTAAAAATGTTCTCAATGTTAATCAGAAGAAAAAAATGGGAAGATCATGAAAACGATATTTCCACAAATAATACAGTAATAACAAAATTCGTTTTTCGTTAAACATAAGATATTAATTAAACAAATGTAAGGCTGATAAACATGAATATCAGAAATTAACATGTGAAATACCATGTGCTCGTGCAATAGAAGAAGCCGTTATGCCATGTAATCAATTTTTATTGATTAATATCCACTCTATACACTTATTGCTTAGCACAAACAAACACAGACAATGCGATTTATTAACTTATTGTATTTATTAATTTAATTATTTTCTGAATCGTAAAGGAATATATATTTTGTGATCATCCTTAAGCACATGAAATGAAGCATTTCATGCTAGGTGGGGGAACCCCCAGATATAAGCAGGCCGAGGGCCAAACAGTAATAGCATTTTCATAGTTTGCAACTTTATATTTTTAATAATTTGGAAAGAATTTTTTTTACCATAAGTGTATTTGGATGCTATTTCATATTCTTAAAAAACAATTAAATTAAGTAATAAAATCGATAATTTTTTGTTTATCGATAGTTCGGGTTTCAATCATGTACAAACTACCTACCTATTTCTTTTACTCTTATGAACTTTTGCGTCTGCATCGGTACTTAATAAATATTTTTTGTGACTTATTTTAATGTAAGTTTCAAAAATGCGATATGCTTCAGCAATGAAAGAAAAATTGCGAAATGACTATTTGAACGAGATTTGCTAGTCGAAACAATTTTATACGGGATCAGGTTTAACGGAGGAAATTATTTAGGGGCATTTAAATATACCCTAGGATTCATTTGCTGATGATGCTTACCGTTTTATATTATTTTTCTACAATTTTATAATAAAAAAAGTTTTAAAAAAAGGTTCCTTGAATATCTAGAATTAATCGCATTCTGAAAATATTAATATAGTAGAACCTAGGATAGGACAAAATAATCAATTGCTTATTTCTGATTTCAACCGGCATAATTTTACAAGAAGAAAACTAATATAAGGAAAATAATAATGGCAGCAATTATTGACTTTTAAAGTTGCGCGAAAAGCTTTTATAACCTCAAAAATAAAACATCTAATTTCATCTTTCTCGACACTGGCTAATTATTTTTCATTACTATTGAGTCCCTTTAATTCAGTACTTAATAACCTAAAACCCATCTTCTCATTTTTTTGAAATATGCAAAATTATTGTTGGTATCGTCATTGTAAGTTGAAACCTCAGTTTTAAGATATTTCGAAGTCATAATTGGATTTTCAAATTTCTCGAAGTGCATGACTTTTTGTAAACTAATTTTTTGGAAATCAATTCGTTTTCAGTTTTTTTCTTAAACTGAAAATTAATTACACATCTAATGTTGAAAGATGTTAAAAGTCGATAGGGAACCGAAAGCTAACCAGAAAACGCGACCTGTTTTATTAATTTTCTCGAATCCGGATAACTATTTTTAAGCAAATTTTGTTTAGTTCGATAGAGCATGAAAGTATTTTGAAAGTACTTTCTTTTTTTCTGAAATAGTCCTGCTGAATTTGCAACATGTTCTTAGTCTGTCCTCAAGAAAGTGAAAAATGGGGCTTGACTCCTTCTGTATTTCTACCCTTCATTTAAGAACGTACGTGAGACCTTGCAAGAATAGATATCGAATAGTTAGTATTTGCAGAAACTGGAGACCATGTATGAAAGAAGCTTAAAGGAACAAGCCGAATAGTTGAAAAAAATGAAAATATTAAGCTACTTCACACTTTTAACTGTGTTACTTAATTATTCCGTAAATGCTTTATATTTTTTTCTGGGAAAAATAACCTGTATAATCGGCATAATTATTCCGTGAGTGTTTTCGATATATTCCTTTTGCTAAAGATAGATTCTTAAGGTTCAAATGAATGTTGAAACAACATTTCTGTTGGTTCTATTACTAAAGAATCCAGCAGATAAGAAAAATTAAGATATCAAGAATCTCTACCCCTCCACTCAATTGTAACTGATCTATAAGAGGAGCGGCTTCTGACGAAATTTTTCTCTCCAGCATCAGTCTGAAGTTATATAACGTTTCCGCTGCTAGTATCTACATCAATGAAGATCGCCACTCTATTTTTTGCCTGCGTCGCTTTGCTCAATTTTGCAAGTATGTGTACCTGAGACTATAGTAAAAACTGATATTAATTCCAATCTTTGATTTTTTTGCAATTGTACAATCTAACCTTCATAATTTAAACTTTGAAATCAATGTATTTATTTACTAAAACGATCAAAAACTTTCGACATATGGAAAATAACAAAATGATGATTAATTCAATGTTGAATTTTTTAGTAAATATTATTATTGACTGTGACGTCTAAATGAAATATATAAAATGTATAATTAATATTTGCATTTTAAATTGTTTTAAATCAATATTCTATTGTTGTGCCACGTTGCCAGCTTGAGGACTTTTAACATATGGAAATTAAAAGCTAGCAACTGTCGCAGTTTCATAAATCCTAATATTGAAATTGGATTCTATGAGTACCATATGAAATAAATTTTTTTTTTGGTAATTAATATTTGCATTTAGTGCCACGTTGCCAGATTGAAATCTCATAAGATGTTTGAGCGCGCCCATGATGTGCATCTATTGGATCTCGAGCTTCACGCTCAATAGCGGGTTAACTGACGCTTCACGCTCGGATAAATATTCTTTGCTATTGGAATGAATAAATAAATCTTTATCAAAAAGATTTTTTTAGATCTCAGTATTTGAATGACTTCATATCCTGAGTTCTCCATTTACTTAAATATAGTTAAAGATACAGTTACTTGAAGGTCTGTAGGCTTTTAGGTACACATTCTGAGTGTGAAACTCGCGCTACGCATTCGATGTTTCACGAACATTGGGGAATTTATATTTCTTTTCTAAATTACCTTGACATAATTATATAACTACAATTCTTTCTTCAGACATTTATCTTCATCTCACGTTTTTATGCTTAAAATAGGATTTTTTATTTTATATTACTTTCAACGGATAAAACAGAATATCGCAAGTCTTCTTTTATATTTTTTTAATATCTCGCGTCTTTTGGCGTAATTTTTGAATTTTCGATTTTTTTATAACCATTTTGGTAAATAAATCGAAAACAACGTGTTGTCTCAAAAAATTATACAAATAAATGTTGTAGGAATTTTCAACGCTAAAAATTCTCTAGAAATTGTGCTCCATAGTTTTTTTGGTGAACAGCATTGGTCTATCAATTTGGTTTCGTACATTTTCTTATCTTCTGTCTTTTTTCCAAAAATATAATATTTTTTATGTTCAATGATATTGTTCACTAATAAAACAAAAGCTACGCATTCTCTCAGGAGGGATTATTATATAATGTATTGGGTTTTTTTTCATGCGAAATTTTGTTTATTAATATTTTTCCTTGTCTTACATAGTTTGAAATCAAAAAGGAATTTTTCAGTATTAATTATTTTGTTTGAGATCGAAATTTGAAATGCTTGATTTTCTTGAAAAATCCAAAAACTTTTTGTGACAGTATTGCAGCGCATTCAGCCAGCATCGTTTTCTTCTATTAACTTTTTTTCATATGGTGCACCTTTTAGCTTAAAATTTTGATATTCGATTCATTTTTAAAGTTCTATACTTCATGGTTTATGTGTTTTAAGAACCACCGTATATGCAAATTTTAAATCTTACAAAATGTCTCAATTAAAAATGAAGAGAATGTAAAAAGAAATTTAATTTTCTTCTAATACAAATACAATAAAAATATACCGCGTTTCTAAGAAAAAAGAGATTTGAAAAAATTTTCAATCAATTAGGGAGGGTAAAACATATTTTTACGGAATTATCGCTTTATGGGTATAAATAGGATTGCGTTGAAATATTTTTATTGGTAAATTAAATCAGAAAATTTTTTTTGCTGTTTAAATTTGAAGAAATCCTTCGTTTTTTGAGATGTTTAGCTATATCTACGGAGTGTTTTCGGCTGCCAAAAGAAATTTTTCATTACAATATAAAATTTATAATTAAAATTTCAATTTGAAAATATTTTTAATGGGTATTTCAATTTAGAGCCAGATCAAGTAACAGCTTAAATTTAAACAATAAATTTACCATAAATGATTTACTATTAATATTTTCATTTGAAATTTTTTGTAAATAATATTTTAAGTCTGTGCGACGTTACCATATTAAAAAACTTATACATATGTTTTCAAGACAATTGCACATATCTTAATCTTGAAATGTACAACATAAATTAATGTACAACATAAGATTTACAAATTCAAATGAAAATATTGGTTGCAATCAATATTCGAAATTAAAACCATGAAACATATGGAATAAAATGAGTGAGGTTTGCCGATATGTTTCGGTTTAATAATAAATGTTATTAATTAATTTTACTTTTAAATGTGCCACATAAAATTTAAGGTTCCAATTTGCATTTAGAATTTTTTACAAAATAAATATTTCGATCTAGCGTCGCGTTTCCGTATTATAAGTTTTCCTCTTGAATTTAACTTCTAAAGGTTGAAGATGAAATTTAAAAATTTACATTTGAAATTTGTATTTTTTTTAATATTTGTATTTATTGTTACGTTGGATAAACCATGAATACGAAATGTACAATATGTGATTTACAATTAATATTTGCATTTGTAATTTGTTTTAAGTGAATGATTTAATTTAGTGTCGCGTCACCAGCTAAACAACTTGTAACATATTAATATCAAAAATGGACACTACACAATTTCATGAATCTTAATCTTGAAATGGACTTCTAGGTCTACGATATAAAATTTAATAAATTTTATAAAATTATTTCAATTAGCAAATCGCGCTACATTATTACTAAAATTCTGGCTACAGTTACTCTTCCCATGTAGAAAATATCATAAATTTCTTTTTTTTACAGAGATCGACGCTATGAATAATGAAGCTAGAGATGGACGTTTTACAATTGCAGTTGGGGTTATTGCGCGTCCTTCACGATTTCGTCTGATTTCTGATTATCCGGAAATCCATCCAGGTAATACTTAGGCTTCATCACGCGGTCTTCGTGCTTATCTTCTGAATAAAAGTTATTTTTTTAGTGTCCAAAAATATCATAAATAAATCTTTTGCAGATAGTGGCGCTTGGTCTGATCATCGTCATACTCATCCCACCAGAATTCTAAGACCTTTTCCTGATTCTCCTAATCAAGCGCAACAACAAATACGGATAAAAAAAGTGATAGATCGCCGCAGTACAGATTATCATTTTCTTTATGGAGAACTCGTTCATAATTATGAAATTATATCCTGCCACGGTCCACATGGGTACGCTATTGTTGACATCAATGGTAGCGAACGCTTCTATTCATGTCTCAAACCCTTTATGTATCATAACGAGACTAAAAGCAGGGAACATGCCAGTGACCCTCAAGTATACCTCGCTACTGTAATAAGGCAAGATATGCCTACACTCGAAGCTGAACTTGCACCTCGCGAAGAAAGAGCAGCACTCGAGTCTCGCGGACCTCTATTTCATAACCCTGATGTTCGTACTTTCCTACGTTTGCAACCTCTCGGGCGTGTTCGTTACATACTGCCAAATAATACTGAAGTTGATGGAAACTTATATCAATACCCTATTTAACCCGTGTAGAATTTTAACTATTTTGCACCATCTAAAAAGTGGCGCTGACAAGGCCCAGATCAGCTTTTCGAATTCACGAGAGATACTTTGTTAGGCCACATATTGCCATATTTTTTGCCTAAATAAAGGAATCTCTATGAAAATAAGTAAGCGTTTAAGATTTTTTAGCAAAGAAGCTTAATTTCCTTTGATAATACTATATATATTTTCCTTAAAAAAGCTGCACTTAATCCTGAAAATTAATTTAGAAACAAAAGGTTGAACTTTCAAGCAAGGCGTACATTTTGTCAAAAGGACAAGCAAATGCACGCGAATTCCGAACGTACGAGGCCTAAAGTTACGAGCGTTCCACAGGCACGAGCGTTTCTATTCCACAGAAGCGAGTAGAATTTGCTACGCTATATCCCTACCTTTTTCGGAAGTCGCACAAAAGTGCGCGCTGCTTTGAATTCACATATAGTTCACTGCATTGTAATTAATGGTGAATTTTGACGTTTCGTGATCTAGATATTGTGAATTTGTTCCCAAGATTATTGTTAGTCTTCGTCATCACAATTCATACTTTTTTATTGAATTGAATACATTTTCGATCTTTAATAATTACAATTTAGATTTATTAAAATAGCAGTTGCAATATCTTCTTATTCTAAAGAATAATCCATTCTTTTATTGAAATATTATAGAAAACATTAATATTTGATTGTTATGAAGATTAGCAAAAAAAATTTTGCAGCCTAAACTTAAAAATTCTTCTATCAATGTTTATTATGTTAATTATTATGTTTCTTACAAATGAGATTTTTATTAACAAATTCGATTTTCTAAATTCAAAAGCATATTTCTATAAAAGAGATTCAGAAATACAAATTTTGACGTCACAGTGCTTAATATCCGCTTAGCATTTTACAGAAAAATTTTAGTCATTTTGAAACATTAAAATTTTCTTATTACTTTTTACAATACAAATTTTTCTCCATCTAAGCTTCAGCAAATATATTTTAACATAAGAACTATGTAAAGGTCAACTCAACAGCTTGCAAAGAAAATTCCAAATGAAAAGTAGCCAACATAGAAAAAAGCAACCTCGTCTAAAAATTCAAGGTCGAATAAAAAGAAACTGGTAACCGGAAAATTCTACTGAAATACTATGAAGGTAGCTTCTTTGGCTACAAAAACTTATGTTTTGTTTGACTGTGTCAACAATTAAAAAAAATGTTGACAAGATTCAAGAATGTGTTCCACAGGAATATTAATTGAAATAAAATAAAGGCTCCGGATCTAACCCTTAACCGATCGATGAGATTATCTCATAAAAGACAAACAATCACGCTGAAACAATCATTTCGAATCAGTTCTGTGCGAGAATTAGGCCTGTGTGCGGTCTCACTCATTACCCCCGAAATCTATGCGTTGGAGGAGTGGGAGTGCCTTTAACGCTCGTGTATTCGGCAGTCGCGATTCCCGAATCTCTCGTACCTTCGGCATTCGCGTGTACTTAACGAATAATATACGATTTTAACAGAAAAACGGTTTTATGTTAGATTTTCAGTATAGAAAGCCAATTCCTAATAAAAAATAAAACAAAATTATCAGTTACAAAGTTAGATGCTGAATCATTATAAAAAGAATGAATTTTCAAGGAAAAATTTCGCCATTCAACCAAGTCCTTACAATTACTTCGTAATAGTTAAATGTCAAATAAACTGTTTATTTTAACACGAAAACTAAACGCTAAAAAAACTCGGTAAATTTGCAAACAACTGATGACATTTTCAAGTTGAGGCTTTAAGCTTTCAAAAAAACATAGGGGCGTTAGCGGTGGTTTAAAAAGAACTTACCAGGAGTACCAATTGTACCAGGAGTAAGATTCAATGCACGACACTTATGTCACCTCTTAAAATTTCTGTAATTGCATTAAAACACTACAAAAGTAAATTGCTGATCGATTCATATTAGATCACTTCTTTGACCTTCATTGTTTTAGTGAATTTATTCACAAGGAATTAGTTCAAGGTCCCCGCTCTTTTGGAGACCCGATACATTCCATCGTGTGTTGCAAGATAGATGTATTCTTGTGCGTGTCTTAACATGGCGTCCAGTTTCTACATGAACTGTGGAGCGATCCTGTGGCTCTGAGTTAATGGTAGATAAGTTTTTTTTTCCCTTGGTCTTGAGTTTTTTTTCCCTTGGCCCACGTCAGAGGGTCTTATTCCCGGAGTTTTGTGAAGGATCTTTTTATCAGGAAGGTTCCTTCTGCAGGATATTTATACGGAAGGAGGTGAGGCTCCAGACTTTTTTGTCAGGCCTGTTTACTCTTCTTCTTCTCGGGCCCTTGGAGATGACCTGGATGGACCATGATCTTGGGAACGAATTTGTGCACGGCTTAGGAACTTTCTTCATTGGGGTTCGAACCCGGTTCAAACTTCACAAAGTGCCGGTTCAAACCGAGCGGTGAGGATGATGAACTTGGATTGTTTAATTAGATTATACTGAGAAGAGGGACTGCCGAGAAGAGGAAAATTTTGACTGAAAGGATCGACGGTTAATTCAAGCCTTTCGTAAGAATTCGCTTGAGCATCCTGCTGGTCAGCAGGAAATAAATCAGCGTCTACCGACCATCGAGAAGAAGTTATTTTGGTATATCAGGAAACAGAGTAAGGGGTTCAGTCAATTCTTCATGGCGGTTGACGGTTGAGAGATTCAGTGACTCCTGGAAGACGAACGGAAGCTGATTCGGTGCCTTTCCATGGGTTAAGAAGGTAGTTATTACACCGGAAATTTCGGGTTTCCTTTCACCGTATAGAATTCACACTCATCTAGTGGCGACCAGGGGAACCTTAGACCGTTCACGGGTCAACACGATGGTTCGAGGTATTTGCTCTCAAAAGTTTTTCATGCTCGTCAGTCCTAAAAAAGAACAGCATGGTCTATAGTTTAGTTTCTATCAAAAGAGCAGGTTAACTTGAGATTAAGTAATTTGACAGCTTCCTAGGCAGAGATTAAAGAGCCGATAATCAAACGTTACATTTTGGCTAGAAGATTAAATGACATTAGTTATCAAAACCAGTTACAAGGAACGAGTTCCTGGAACTCGCGGATTTAATGGAAATTGAGAAACTCAAGGAATTCACGAAATGCATGTAACGCACGGATTTCGCAGAATTCACGGTATTGTCGAAATATAGGAAATTCGGAAAATTCACGGAATTCAAAGAACTCATGGAATTTACGGGATTAAAGGAATTTAAGGAATTCCCGAAATGCATATAACGCACGGCATTCGAAGAATTCACGGTATTGTCGATATTTAGGAAATTCAAAAAATTCAGGATGAAATTGACCAGAATTGACCATTTATACGCCACAATAATAAACAGTGAGAGACCTCGCCTGGTTCAATTAACAGCTATTCTTCTTACCTTATTTTAATCTAGCTTCAGCCCAGATCAGTTCATTTAATGTCGATTATAAAGGTCGTTTGGTGTTAAACGATCAATTGGCTCATAAAAAATTCAACGTGATCACAATATAACGTCTAGAAATATATAGAATTTCTAGAACTCGAGAGGATTATTTCTAGCAACAGACCATCCTACTCGAAGCTCCTGTCAACCGAAATTAAGTTCGAATAGGCCTATGTAAATTACTATCTTACAACTTACGATGTAACCTATATATCACTTCTATAGAGTCATGAGGAGGGACTAGTACAAGTCCGAAACGCTGCCTCGAACTAACACTGAACCTATAATAAATGATATTTATGACGTTTAAGCCTATTTAGTTAACTTCCGAATATAAATTGATTTTTTAGGATTTTGTTTTAATTTCAAATAATACTCATTTAAAATCTTCCAGATATCTAAAAGAAATTGGTTTACTCTATTGAAACCATTCAAACTTCTGAAAGCGCTTATTAAGCAAGTAACAACAATTTTCTATAATCTTGAAACCTTAAAAACCTACCGCTTTTAAAAAATGAGTTTAGGATAATGCTACCAAACTTTAAAAAATCGACCTGCGGTTTTCGAAATTCACTTTTTTTTATTAAAAAAATATTTTTAAAATTTTAATTATCTAATCTTTTGCAATATTCACGTTGAATTCATTTTTTCAAATAATCATCATTTATAAATTATTTCAAAAGTCTTAAGAAAATTGGCTTAGTCTTTTGCAACCTTTCAAAATTCATAAAACGCTTATAAACTTTTTGCTCAAAATATTTAGAAATGCACCAGAACCGCGGTTATATCTGCTTTCAATGAACGTAAATATTCACTTATATCCTCCGGGAACGGGATCCCACCAATGCTGCTCAGCAAAGGGGACATAGCCGCCCTGCGCTCTCATTGGCTTGCTTGTCACGTGGTACTGCCAGGTTGTGAATGCCGAGCCGATATAAATGAGAGTTATGCAGGGAAATAAATGCGCGAGAGGATATAAGTGAGAGAGGATATAACTGCGGTTTCAGTGTATATATGTTTGAAGCTTGTCAACTGTTTAAAAACACTTTAATCTTGCTAAATTGTAAAATTCTGGTTTGAAGATCGTCTGCCTTCTATTTCAAAATATTTGAAACTCATTGGAAGTATTCTGAAATTATTTTCAATTGTATCTTAAAAATTCATTTTTCAATATAAAACGTGTTTTTCATGTTTCCTGTAATCTTAAGAAATTTTTTTTATTTGATTGAAACATGTGAAAATTATCACGAAGCCCTTTTTTATTAATTAATGTCAAAATATTGTAATATATATTGTAACCAGCGAGTTACATAATAGAGCCTCTCTATAGGCAACCCTATATGCTGTGTCGAAGGGACAGGCAAAATGTTGCATTACTAGAGGGCAATAGAAGAGCGCAGACTCGCAGCCTCCCACTAAAACATTCTAGTGGAGATGCGAGGCCTGAGATGGGGACTAGCCTATAAAAAGAGGGACTCAGCACAGAATCGACAATTGGGGGGTTGCGTGGTATACGCAACAGTTTTTCTCTTGAGGACTAGCTATCCTCCAGAAAAAGACTTAGTGTTTTCTTGAGCTCTTAGGCCTAAAAACCTAAGTTCACAAGATTTCTTAAAGATCTCTGGAGCGGAAGCACGTATACCGTGTGTACCTGGTCCCAAGGGAGCTCTTTGTCTAAGTGTTGTTGACGTAATCTCCGCACAATTTCAACTGTCCTTTTTAGAACTTTGTCAATTTTCTTGGGCGATATTTAAACGCGAAATTTTCTAAGACGAAAAAGTCTTCTTTTCAACTCGTAAAATTTTAGAGTATATTTTTGAAGGCCAAGAGTGCCAAGTATAAGAAAGTATTGTCATAGAATTTATTTTCGTTTGCCTAACTGAAGAGCGGGGCACAGTATACCTGTCCACCCCGGTTGAGGAAGCTAGCATCCAAAAATAAAGTCTTATTTGAGAATCTTAGCGTCTTATGGGCAGGCGGGAGTATACCTCTCCGCAACTGGCTAAGAAAGGAGCTAAATCTTAAACTTAGACGAGAGAATACTTTCGGTAATAAAAGTCGAGGGACGCCATTAAATAAAGTTCTGAAAGCAGAGAGTTTCTCTAACTGGAAAAATCCAGATTCTT
This sequence comes from Acraspis erinacei, assembly GCA_035041075.1. Lineage (NCBI taxonomy): Eukaryota > Metazoa > Arthropoda > Insecta > Hymenoptera > Cynipidae > Acraspis > Acraspis erinacei. The sequence goes on along the minus strand of JAWWLR010072297.1, from coordinate 582 downwards.
ACCAGCATTTTATTTTTGCCTTTTCCTAATCCTGTTCCTGCGACACAGGTAGGCGAGCACCTGCGGTGAGCGAGCGTGAGCCACCCAGGCATCTATTGTTTACAGCGTTAGCGCCGGGCATCAGCGAGAGCCCTAATAACCATAATAATTACCTTCACACCCATTTGGGGATTATTCGAATGGCTACATGCCAAAACATAAAGAAAAATCATAAATTGCGTTTATAGGATCAATCCTTTATCTTCGTAGGGAAATAACACAAGTGAATGAACTTTCAAGGCGAATTGTCCATTTTTCAAAACACTAAAACTATGAGTATTTAGATGCGAGCTTTGCGAGTATAGCGTACACGGAAAAAATTTTGGTACTCCAGACGTACCTATAGGTACAACAGTCACGCCAAACGCTAGGACGAATCTTATACTTTCATTTGGGGCAGCTGCTGTCCTGTTTTCTGACAGCAGCTACACTTCTGCGGAGCGAGTGTTGTACCTGTGGCAAAGTCCAACAGTTGTTCACGTTTTCGGGACTAGTGTCATGCAAGTCGTGAGTGCACGTGCGTTGTCCTGTGTCTGATTTCCC
>JAWWLR010070185.1:0-18809 GCA_035041075.1 Acraspis erinacei | reverse complement strand
GTATACAAAATAGTAAGCACCATATCACACAAACATGTATAAAGGTTTCAATATAGATTTTATAAAAAATTGTATTGTTATATTTACCAACAAAATTACGGACGATTAGCAAGATTGAGAACACAGTATAAACAATCCTCATTTTTATCAAGTAGATGATAAACTGAATGATGTACGTGCTACTGAAAAATCCGGTTAGCAGTTTAGGTTCTGTTTATTCCAGTGCCTCGTAATAATGTCTAAAGTATATTTTACAATCTTTATCTTATCGATTCTACAATCCTCAACCATCTAGAGTCTAGCGTATTATTTTTTGTGTCAGGGTTATGCTTCTGAGATAATTGCATTTCATTTGCCTGTTTGCTGGAACTAAATAGTGTTACGAAATCCGTTCAAACAGATTTCCCTGATATTTACAATAGAACTTTATTTTAGTCAGACAAAATTTCCACATAATATTTTCTGCCGACAAGAGATTAATGTAATTACATTTTCAATATCATATGTATATTTTTAATATCAGCGTTTTCTGAATTGAATTTTTCTAATTGAATGTATTCTACACGATAATTTTTTTACACGGAGGCAGAGAGTAAAAAGAAGTTCAATTCTACTAACTTGAACAAGTCATGTGATACAAGAGGTGAGTTGCTTTTGAAGAATTTTTGAATATTTTTTAATCTAAGGTCAAAATTATGAATTTCAAGTTGGTGGATAAAATATGGCGTATATCTAGATACGGCTAGGGATTTTGTGATCATGAGCTGTGATTGATTTTTGTAGAGCTTTTTGAAACTGAGTCAGTGCATATTGTCAGATATTTTCTGATCATTTATGGGTAAAGTTTTCTTACTTGGATTTTTTTCTTCACATCGATATGATTATCACTTTGAATTCAATCGTTTGATCCCATCATGAACTATTTCAAATTTCATTTTGTGTTCTTTCCCTGAATTTAAATATCCGGCAGCGATTTTCCTATATTCATTGTTGATTGCTTTATCTTCAGATGAATTCAAATCTCAGTTTGTCTCGATATCAAAAAAATCTTCATCATAATTTGCTTCAATTGAAACTGGATCAGGAATCTGGACCTTAAATATATAATTCTAAAATTTAAGAAATTTAAATTAGATTCAAATCTAAATTAAAAATCTAATTTAGCGTCCAATAATCAAATTGATGCAAACTCCTGAAAAAAAAAGAATCCTGCTCTATTTAATGAGCAAATTGAAGTTTTGTGTGAAAACTGTTAAAAACATCAGTAACCAACTGCAAATTTGCTAGAAGAAGCACATAATCAGGCATCGTCGACATATCGAAAAGAAGCAAAACATAATCTAATTTCTTGAAAGCAAGAACCTCCAAATCTTCCATAACTATTTCTTTTAGAACAAAACTTAAACTTATTTCGCGAAGACTATGTCTCAACTTTAAAACACTATATTATAACGTAATAATTGCTATGGATTTATTTACTGTTTCGGAATTAACCCCTTGAATTAGTAGAACAGGCAATTTTATATATAATGGAGAATATTAAAAAACGTACTCGATTACGTCAATAATATTTTATTGAAGTGATAGATTTTACCATGTTCTCAACTTATTTTAAATTTAATGGATCGCCTTATAGACAGAAGTTTGGCACTTCCATAGATTCAGTCATTTCTCCGATTTAGCAGAAATGTTTATGGAAGAATTGGAGGTTTTGGTTTTCCATAAATTAAATTTAGTTTTTCCTTTTTATTTTCGTTATGTCGAATGAGCAGATGCTCATTCATGCTTTTAAAATTTTGTATCTAAAACTTCAATTTACTTATGTAATAGAGCATGATAATTGAATCGGTTTTTTTGAATTAGAAGTAATTAGGGGTGGGTATGGTAATATTATCAGCAATTGGTATAGGAAAAGTACATATTCAGGCAGAATTTGAATTTCTATCGTGATGATCCTTTTAAAAACCAAACTGAATCAATCAAAAACTTAGTTGAAAGAGCTCAAGTTTGTCCCTTTTTCATTTTACACAGGAAATTTGTATATTGTTAGGAATATCTTTTTCTAAATCATTACCGACAAAAGTTAATGGGGCTTCCGTTTCCGGTACCAATAGGAAAATACTCTTTTGTGCCAAGTGGTGGTTTTTTGGTTTTGGTGAAGCAAATAAGAGTGAGTGGGTGCAGAAACGACAGAGAGTGCAGAGATTGAGTGTAAAGGAAGAAGGGTGAGTGAAGGAAAGGAGTAAAGGATTTATAGAGGAAACAAGAAAGAGATTGGATAATATGAATACGGATATGAATAGGCAGGGAAACGATGAATGGGATACACGCTGGATGGAGGAGAAACACAAGGCTTACTGTAAACTAGAGAGCATAGAGAATAGACAGGGAAAGTATGAGGAATATAGAAATTGTAAGATAAGCAATTGGAAGAATGGATAAGAAATTTAGATATGAGGATTGAACATATGGTGAAACAAAGGAGGAGGAAATAGGTAAAGAGAATGAAAATAATGTGCAAAGTGGAATTGAAAGATTGAAGAAAAGACTACGTGAGATTGAAAGAAGATTTAAAGGAGAATAAGAAGGCCAAAGAGGAAAAACAACTTAGTAGTTAAGGTACTGAGAGTGGAGAATGAAACAGGCGAAGTGTAAGTAAAAAATCTTTTGAGAGACGATGTAGTGCAGGTAAGGGTAGAAGGAGTTAAGCGAGTAGGAGGGACGATGAAAGGAAAAGAAGGAATCTTTTTAGTGAAAGTGGGGCGTGAGGAAGAGAAAAAGAAAAGTATGTAGGGAAAAAAAATTATTGAGAGCAAGAAGGGAAATAATTGAAGAAGATCTGGAATGGAGGGAGAGAAAAAGCAGATGGTAAATACCGCAGGGGGCTTTAGTAGACAGGAAAAAGAGGCACAAGGTGTGGATAGGGATTGTCAGGTTATGGATAAAAAGGAGGAAGGGTGCTGGTATAAGAAACAAGGAAAAAAAGAAAATTTTTGGAGAAAGGTAGGGGGAAGGGAGACGAGAAAGAGTCAATAGAGAAAACACAGGGGTTTTTAAAAGGCACAGGGGGAAAAAGTGAAGAGGAAAGAAGAGGGAAGGGAAGTCGATAACGTGAAAATAGCTTTCTGGAATGTGTCAGGTTTGAAGAACAAGAATAAAGGATTCTGGGGGGAGGTAGAGAAATGGTATTTGATAATGATGAGTGAAAACTGAGCAGATGCAAATGAATGAAAGGGGATAAAAAGGCTATTATTTTAAGGCTATATGTGGACAATGCAATAAGAAAAAAAGAACACGTTAAAGAGAGAGGGATGGGAGACATGGTTTCAGGGATGATAAAAGAAATAGCATTAAAAGGCAGAAAATATGGGGATATGGAGGAAAAGGATGGAATAATGGTAAGAGGGATTATACTTAGCAAAGTCAAACTATCAGTGGTTTGTGACCGATAGGGGAGGAAGTTACTAGACGTGATAGGAGAAACAGGATTATGTATTAAGAATGGCAACATGAAAGGAGATGAGGAAGGAGAGATAACCTTCATAGGAAAGGGAACAACAGTAATAGACTACATGCTGGCTGAAGCAAGAATGCGGCATATGATAGTGAGTACGAAGGTGAGGAATGAGATATGTTCCAAGCACTTCCCTGTCATAGCTACACTAAAAGGAAGCGTCAATAAGCGTGGAAGAGGGTAAAGGAAATAGGAGGAGAAAGAAAACGAAAATGGGAGTCTGGGGTCTAGATAAATTAAAAGAAATTAAACAAAATATGGAAAAGGAGAAGGGTAGGTATGAAAAAGAGGTGGTACTAGACTCGTTAATTGCAAGGTTGAAGGAGTCGATTGAAAGGGTAAATGATGAGCTGGGTTCTAAAGAAGAAAGAGTAGGGATAAAGAGAGGCTGGTGGGACAGGAAATGCTGGGAGTTTAAAGAGAGACTGAAAGAGTGTATAAGAAATTGGAGAAGTGGGGAAATGGAGACGGAGGTGTATAAAAAGAGAAAAAGAGTACATGAAAAGATGCTGGAAAGTAAAAGAAGTAGAAAAGCGATCACAGAAGGCAGCGTGTGGGATGGGATACATAGTAATAGAGGGCAAAGAAAGTATGTTAATGAAGAAAAAGAAATTGAAAAATGGACGTTTTATTTTAAGGGTCTATTAGGGGGAGAGCAAAATAAGATCAAAGGGGAAAAGGGAATGATAGTCCAAGGAGAAAGGCAGGAAGGGAACGAAATAAATATAGAAGAAGTGGATAAGGCAATAGATAGGCTAAAAAGAATCAAGGCGACATGAGAAGATGGGGTGGAGAAAGAAGCGATTAAGTATGGAGGAGAAGCAATTTGGGATAGGATGTGGAAGATCTGCAACAAGTTCTGAAAACAAGAAGGGTGGCCGGAAGAGTGGATGACAGGACTGATGTTACCGCTTGTCCAGAAATGGGAAGGAAATAAGGTAGAGGAATACAGAGGGATTACTCTCATGCCAATCCGCTATAAAGTATATGCAGAAATCTTCTGAAGAAGGGGATGGATGGGAACTATGGACAACATCTAAGTACTTAACTACTTATTTAACAGAAATTTAGGAAGACAGAAAGGCATACTAGTCGCATTGTTCGTATATTTCAAAGCGTCGATTGACTCAGTAAACAGAAAAGAGCTATGGCAGGCAATGAAAGAGAGGGGTGTACAGGAAAATTTGGTGGAGCGGATAAAATAAATTTTTACTCATACCAGAACTAGGGTGAAGATAGGAAAGAAAAAAGAGCAGGTTTTCTGTATAGGGAAATCTCTAAGGCAAGGATGCCATTTGAGTCCGTTACTACATAATATGCTGCTGGCAAACTTAGAGGAGAATCTAAAGGAGAACGGGACGTAGTATTTCTGTTAGCAGATGGTGAGATGGGGTTGAATCTAATGATTAGAATCTTCGAAGAGCACGTGAGAACAAAAAATTTGACGTTAAACGTAGATAAGACAAAGTTTATGTGCTTCATAAATAGAAAGAGCAAAATAAATTACGTTTGGAAGATGAACGGGCAAAAAATGGAAAATTGTGGAGGAGTTTTGTTACCGAGGTTTTTGGTTTGAGACAGAAGGGGGAAACAAGCTCCAGGTGAGGAAAGGAATTGAATGTGCGAGTAAAGTCATGGGCCAAGTATGGGGTATAGGATAGAGAAGGTTCAGGGACGATTGGAGAAGGAGGATTTTTCAGATTGGTAATGGGGTTTATGTGGAATTGTCCAGGATAAAATTTAAGGAAAGAATTGGGGAGCGGGGAATAAATGGTTACTATACAAGTTAAGAGACTCTGTAGATTTTAAGAGAAGCTAAAAAGGTGAGAGCGAAGCAGAAAACTTTAGAAAATATTTGAATACATCCTGAATCAGTTTCAGGAAGCTGTTCAAAAATCAATGATCTCTCATGATGTCTATATTCAAAGGTGGGCTTGAAAGGCGCGAAAGGAGGTTTTATTTTCTCCGAATTTATTCAAAACTCCTGCAGAATGTGCTCACGAGTTCAAGCAAGAGCACATCATTGTTTCCAGAAAAGTAAACAAATTTGTGAAAGAACAATCGATTATCGATAAAGGAAAACTGCATAGAGAAGCCAAGGAATTTGTTTACAAAGTTCAAAATGAAATTTCATTAGTTGGAGAAAGAACCTTTTACACTCTGGTCAATTAGGTTTTAATTTAGAGATACACACAGGACGAACTCTTTTATATAAAGGTCAAGAAATCGTTGAAGCCCTGGCACAGTCAGTAAACTTTAAAATCTGGAGAGCTTACCTCTGACCTACTGACTAGATGATTTCAAGATGTCTTTCTACCACCATACCGCGAAAAGAGTGTTCTTTTGTTAGATCCACGGAGTGCTCAAAATGAAAAAAAAACATTCAAACCCATCGTGGAATCTATCGAATATTTGAAAATTCACACTATTTCCGCAGAAGACACGTCAAAGATTCAACCGCTTGATTCCTTCTTCTACAGGCCTCGAGAAAACTTTATCAGAAACTGTTCTGACCTAGTGTTCCTTCGCAATCACGATCTGAATTTACACAACATCTCCATTCAGAAATCTCATCAAGCACGCTTTTTTCAAAAGTGGCTACTTGCAAGAGAGATCACGCGACTTAGAGAAACCAGTGGATTGCTGCTTCAAAAATTGTGCGCTATGCATGAAGAAATTTGTTGATGATTATAATTCCAGTGTTCGGCCGCGAGTGAAACGAGTATGCAACGATACCAATGATGTAATTATTTAGATTTTTGTATTTCAACATCGTTCTGGGATGATGCCATATTGAATCTGACGTTTGAAATGTTTTAATTACAAAGTCATTGTCAAATATGGATTCAGCGAAATCACAAACCCTTTAAAAGCATCTTAACTCCCCAATAAAAAAATTCATTATAATTTAAAAGAGAAAACCACCTCTCGTTCGCGACAAACAAACGCTATAAAAACGCTATAAAGCAACTCACCTTTTGAATCACCTGACTCGTTGCAGTTAGAGCGTCAAGACAACCTTTAATATACAAAGGGCTAGTTTCTACCCTTAGAATTGTTTCCCATCTGTTAAAAAAAAACACTTGCTGATTATTTTCCCTAGTTCTACAAATCTGCAGTGTTTCATCAAAATCGGATAAAGTTAAAGTTGTATAGAACTTGCGTCCTATAGAGACTAATTCCCGCGAGCGCTGTTCATGCGAGAACTGAGAAATATTAGAGAAATTTTTTTATTTGGAAAACGGCATTCCATTTTACAGCCGCAATTTTAAATATTTTTGTGTATTTTTTGCATACGTAATTTAAATATTATTTTGTTTCTTGCACAGAGCCGGTGATTCGATAAAATCTTAATCAATCTATATTTATAGTAATAACGGAAATGTTAAAGTGAATCTGAAAGAATAAATAGATGCACCTTAGCGTGTCGAATCATGTGGAAAATTCCAAAATTCTAATTTTGACAGCATAGAAAGATAATGCAAAATCAAAAATTACATTTTGTGGTCCAACTCCCAGTTTTCGAAAAATGTCCACGTTTTGAGACCCCCTGTATCCGAAAAACAGGTTGTTACAAATGTGTCCGTATGTCTGTCTGTCTGTGAGCATGATAACTTGTGAAAAAATTATTTTATTAGATTGGCCTTTGGTACACTCTTTTAGTGCCCTAATCTAAATATCAAGTTCGTTAGGCAGCTATTTTCGATTAAAATTCAAAAATTGAGCGGATTTTGAACATTTTTCAGACCACTTTCTTCAAAATTCAAAAATTCTCTGTTTGGATCTTCATAGTATTAAAAAAGTCTCACTATTCATCCTAATGCCTTTTTTCACAAAACCAAAAATTACCAGATTTATAGCATTTTCAAATTCTAAAAAGTCGAAGAAAATATTGATTTTTAAATGTCCTGCAGGTCTATCATAAAAACTTGTATAGTTTCTTTTAAAAGTGGAAAAATAAAATTTTGACGATGTAGAACACGATGCGAAATCGCAAAAATAAAACTGGAAATGAGCAAATTCAGTTTTTTTTTTTAAATGGCAGAAGTTGCAATAAAATGTTTAATAACTAATTTTTTGGTAAGAATATGCATTTTTTAAACGCGACAATGAAACTACGTGTGCTTTAATGCCAATGCATGTTATAAATTTCAATAATATAGACTTATGGAAATCATATAGAATTTTAGGGACCAACTCGATTGCGAAGCACGAGATACGTGATCAGAATATTTAATTCAAAGCCGAAGAAGCTTTAACAAAAGAGAATTCACAATCACCAAATTGCTGTTGTTGAGGCTTTTTCCTTTAGTTTTAGAAAGTTTTTAGTTTTAAAAAGTTGTTATCGAGCGCGAAGTGCGAGAACCAACAGTGGCGCGCTCAAACTTGCGAGCAAAGCGAGCCGCGCGCACGGTGCGCGAAAAGAATGTTCCCGAAAAGTGGGCAGATTTTTTAAATTTAAAATTATTTGGCCACACAAATTTTCAACAAGTAGTTAAGTTCCCTAGCTTAACATAAAATATTTTAGAAAAGGTTCTGTATACAATGCCGAAACCGGTAAACAAACTTGGGAGTACTGGTAAAACCAAAAATTATCTGTACAGACTATTTTTTACCATTGGAAATGAATAAAATTCAGTGAATTCTACGAATTCCTTGAATTAAAAAAATTCGCGGAATTTCCTGAATTCCGTGAATTCTATTAAATCCGTGAATTTCATGAATTCCGGCAAAATCTCTGAATTCTGTGTATTCCATGAATTTCGAGCATTCTGTGAATTTCTTGAATTCCGTGAATTCCGCAAATTCCTCGAATTTCTTAACTTCTGCGAATTCGACAAATTCCGTGTAGTCCTTAAATTCCTTGAATTCCTTAACGTCATTCGCGATAGTTTTCACATCAAATTAATAACTTTTCATTCTGATAAGAATGTGATAATTCATTATTTTTTTGTAAGATAAAAATTAGAATTTTCGCTTTTTTAAGAAAATTTCTAAATTTGTTATGATAATCTCTCTGGGTCTTCAAAGAGTAATGATTTCTTCTTCTGTACTTTTTTCAGTTATATTAACTTTGAGAGGAGGGGGGGAGGTTGAAAATACTATAACTCTGGTAATTTTTTCGTCATCAAAAAAGTCGTCGGGATACATTTTTCCTATATTCATGTACTTTTTTCGAAATGTATCGTGCCTGCTGACTAAGCAAAGACTACAGCCAGACAGACAGACCGACGGACATAGAACTTCGTAAGCATAATTTTTTCTGGCTCAGGGGTCTCGAAACGTGGCTATAGTCAGTTTTCGCATTTCACATTTAGAAGCTTTTCAAGATTTTGAAATTATTTAGGAAAATGAAAAATTTTCTTCAGTTTTCTAGAACAATTCAAGATAATTTTTCCCTAAAAGTTAATTTGATGAAAATATGTAGAAAGATATTTAGAAAGTTTTGCAATTTTGAAAAAATTTAAAGATTATTTATAAGTTGAAGAGAATGGACAAATTTTGAATTAAATGTATGTTTTTGAACATTTGGAAAAAAGTTAGGAAAAAATGATTTTTTATTTTGACTAATTAATTATTATGGAAAATTTAAAATGGTGACAAAGTGCTCTAAAAATGTAAAAAAAACGTGGAAGATTTAAAGGCAATTCTCGGAATTTTGAAAATCTTTCCAAATTAAATAGAAAATCGAGTTAGTTCCAAAAAACTTATAGGAGTTTTAAACAAAAAAGTACATTTTTAAAGATAGTTAACATTTAGAAAATAGAGCATTTAGAATGTTCTGAAGTTTTAAAAATATTTCAAGATTATTTATAATTTGAGGGGAATGAAACCAAGTTTTATAACAAATGTATACATTTTTGAACATTTTGAAAAAAACTTTTAATACATTTTAAATGGTTTCAAGAGAATGCAAATATTTTCCTAAAGTCGCTGCAAAAATCCGAAATAATTTTTTATTTTGTGTAATTAATTTCTCAGGAAAGCTCACAAAGAATAAAAAATCGAAATCTAAAAGTGTGAAAGATTGGTGGAAATGGTGAAGTGCCATTTTTGTAAAACCGGGAACATTTTCCTATTCGAATTTTTTTTGACGCGTTTATTTTTAATAATAAAAGCGAAATATCGAATCAAAGTTTATCTCTGAGTTCATTAAGTGCCACAGAATTCCGTAGAATTCATGGAAAAGAAAAAAATTGCTTATTGTTTAATAAAATTTAATTGCAAAATAAGGTAAGTCAATAATTTTGTTTTATTTCGCCGGTAAAAATTATCCAGGTAACTTCGAGTTTTAATTAACTGTCAGTGAGTGATTTGTTCAGAAATGTAACTGGTCAATACAGTCTTGCTTGGAGGGCGCCAGATCGTTTGTGAAATTAAGAAACACCTTAAACGATCAAAAGATATTTGATCGTGAATTCATTTTAATTATTACGCATTAGAATTTTTAATTTTACCTCCCAATATTGTAAAGGAAAGTTACGTGGATTGCCACCAAGGCAATGAAATTTTCAAGTACCTGTCTCGAACAGCCGTCCACCAGACCGATCGCAGCTAAACGACAATTACTTTACCTTAACTGAAGACGAGGAAAAGCAGCACAGCCACTACCATGAATCAGACATTTACAGCCAGTACCTAGAGACTAAATACACGATACGACGATTGTGGTTTTAAAATTCAATCAGGTAAAGGCATGTGAATGTGTCATGGATAGTACATGTCATCTATTATAAAAGAAAGCTCATTAAACGGAACAAATTTACAAAGGTGTGCACGTCTTAACGTGATCACGGTTGAAAACTCCCAAAATAAAATTTGAAGACGCAATAAAGTTTACTATCTCTCGTAAAGAATTAGTTTTCCAGGTAATAAAAGAAGGTGATTCATTGAAGGAACCTGTTTTATTAGGAAATAATTTCCTATACGATAAAAAATTTTCTATTGATCTTAATAAAGATACCATGAAAACAGATCAAAAAATATTTCATCCACTGCCATACAAAAATTCAAGATATATAATTTGCTTCATGAATTTTGAGGAAGGCTTTTCAGCAATAAAAAGATAAGGAAAGGATTGTAAACCCACTTTTCTTGAAAATACAGATACCATTGATGACACAGGACCACAAACCCCCCTAAGCCTGCAACACAAGAGGGACTAGGTGTAACTTATGTTTTTGAGGTCGCTGAATCCGAATCGGTGTCCGTTTGACGCCATCAGGTCAGGATCAAGCTCACTTCAAGGTCAAAGCTACAAAATCCATCGCTAACGAACTAATTCAGGGTACCTATAGGTTCAAATGGTCGCTGAATCCGAAGCCAGGGTTCGTTTGACGCCATCAGATGACAATCAAGTTCAGTTCAAGGTCGAACATACAGTATCCGTCGTCAACGGACTTGACCAGGTACATATAGGTTCTTCGTGTCGCTAAATTTGAATTCGGTGTCCGTTTAATCTGATTAGGTCACGATCAAGGTCAATTTAAGTTCAAACCTACAATATGCCCAAGCCGCAAACTCTAAACCCACAGCCTCAAACACAAAATACTTAAGACCACAAGCTTCGAGGCTAGAACCCCCCAGCCCAAACACACTAAGTCCACAAACCTCAAACCTACAAATCCCGATCCCAAAAATTTCAAGCCTACAAACTCCTATCCTACAAACCCCAATCCCTGAAAACTCTAAGTCCACAATTTACAAGCCCACATAAATCCCAAGCCTAGAAACACTATGCTCACACATACCAAGCCCACAAATCTCAAGCCTACGAACCCCAAACGTACAAACTTCAAGCCCACACACCGTTTATATATTATATACAGATGACATCATAATATATGGAAAAACTTTCAAAGAACACAACGCAAATTTTCGAAATTTATTTGAAAGTCCAGCGAAGGTCGGGTTGAAATTAAATCCTGATAAATTCGAATTTCTGAGACCAGAACTTTCATATTTAGGTCATACAAGTACAACAGAAGGGATAAAACCAAACCCAGAAAGAATTGAAAAGATAAAACATTATCCTAGACCTAAGACTCCTGAAGAAATTAAAGAATTTTTAGAATTAACAAGATACTAGAGAAAATTTATTAAGAATTTTTCAAAAACATCCAAACTTTTAACACAATTAATAAAGATATAAAGAAATTTTAAGTGGACACAGAAGGAAATAGATTCATTCGAATGAATGAGAAAAACGTTGAATACATCGCCGATATCAAAATATCCAAATTGGAATGAAGAGTTCATCCTTACAGCAGACGCATCAAAACAAGGAATAGGTGGAGTGCTGTCTCAAGGAAAGATCGGTTTAGACAGACCTATTGCATTTGCATCAATAACCTTGAATAAAGGCATGGAAAATGATACAATGAGTGAGAAAGAATTACTAGCCATAGTGTGGGCAGTAAAACATTCTAGAAACTTTCTTTATGGCAGGAAGTTCAAAATAGTAACAGATCATGAATCTTTAGTTTTCCTATTTAATGTAAAAGATCCAACAAGTCGTCTACTACAATGGAGAATCAAACTTGTAGAATACGACCACGAGGTCGTTTATAAGAAAGTTATAATGAACACTAAGGCCTCCGCTTTATCAAGAATACCACAAGACAAAGTCATGATAACGCAAGAAGAAATTGACAAAATAATTGAGGATGTACTAAGTAAGCAGACCCTGAAAAAATGCGAACACTAACTAAGGACTTAGACGAGGATATAAAAAAGGTTAGGGAGATTCATTTTACAGCATCTTCTAGATTCGAAACCAACGGAATTAAATGTTTACAACCAAGAATGACGAAAAAGGCATTCAATGCAAAAATAAAAGAAATTAGAAATACAATTTATAATTGGAAAATTATTATACATGCTAATCTCACAATATCAGCCAAATAAGAGATGATCAGAAAATTAATATAAATTAATCCTAACGTACAAAATTAAATGGATAACGAAACAAGTAGACATAAAAAGCTATGCAGACGCGAAGGAATAGCTGAAGAAGAAATAGGAGAAGAAATCGAGGAAGATTTTGAAAATTTTCTACTTTTGAGACGCGCGAACAAGACTTTTACGCGTGGTGGACAGTGAATATTTTTGAGATTCAGGGTTTAGAGATTTGTCGCCCATCCCCTTCAGACATCATCTGGATCTCTAGTCTTAGAATCTCGAGACGATACTAGCGACATATCGGTTCCCCGAAACCAAAACGATATAAAAAAATTGCGATACATCGCAATCTACCGAGTGGCTACTCACTGAGAAATCTGGAAATCTGAAAACTATGAATGTGGCAGTCCCAATCAAATTCGAGTAGAGTGAGCTGAGATTTCTTTGAGATTGCTGGGAGTTCCCAGATCTACAAAACTTCTCAAGAATACGTGTTTGATATACTATATGTTAAAGAAACTTAGCTTTATATTATAAAATTCTAATACGTGTAAAGTACCATACCAATGCCAGCATCTTGAAACTACAACCTTATATCTTGTAGTATTAACTTATTTCGGAAATTAACATTCAAGATATGCAGTGGAAGTTTCCAATACAAATTTTTAAAAGTGAACCTCTTTTCAAAAGCTGCGACTTGTCATTTTTCTTGAATGTACCTTTGGAAACTCCATCAGCTTTAACATGCACGAAGTCAAACTCCATATAGCTAAAGTGTTCTTCAATTTAGTAAGTTTTGGCTTCAAATTTTATCTTTAACTCAGGTTCAACAACTTTTCTTTTTTTTTAGCTACACGTAGAGGAGAATGAATTATTAAAGTTACATTGTTGGCCATCAGTTGGCATCAGTGGCCGCTTTAAAAACTTTGCTGAATTTAGTTTTCCAATTCTGATTTGAAGCAGCTTTCTACCAGATTTGGAGATTTTTTACCCGGGAAGATGATTTGTATTGACAAAGCTCACTGTTTGTAATGACAGAAAACAGAAGCTGCATCATTTCTCAACAACGCGGAATTTTTTTTGACCTGAGGTAAGGAAATGTGGAATGAGTAACATGATTTATGACAGGATTAATAATGTTTTGGTCACATTCAATTAACTTATCGATAATTATATTATTCATAATATCCGAAAGTGGATCTTCCCGTTGAGAAAAGCCTGAAAAAAATTGCATTTCGTGGGGTTCTAGCCAATTTGCAAGCTTTAAAATATTATTTTAGATTCCCTTTTGATCTTGCAGCTTCTATTTGTGGCTGTAAACTTGAAAAAAAGTATTTTATACACAAGATTTTAAAGTTACATTTTTAGTACAAACATATTTAAAAAAAGATTACAAACAATTGAAGATCGGATCAATCGGTAATAAGGTACTCAATTTCACGTCAAAATGGTCGACTTTGATAAATGATGCAACAGTTTCTGTTAAATTCTCAGGCTTACAAAAGAACCTACTAACACACAGGTCCGTCTGAAATGATGCAGCATTCAGCGAGAGCTGCTTGTCGAAGGTTAGGAATTATATTATTAAAAGGCTTTCGATTCAACCTCTCATAGACTTATCCTCTGTCTGTTGCAAAACTTGAAGTTTTATCCACAGATAGTGAGATGCATAGAGAGATCAATGTCCCCTGGGTAAATAAATTTACAAAAGTAAAAAAAAAAGATATATTTTCCGGTCCTCAAAAAAACGGTTCGCTGGCCCCGATATTATCAAATATTAACTTTATAAGGGTGCATTATTTTCCTCTTAATTTGTTCAAATATTTGCAACCAACTTCAACCCTTAAAATTACCCTTATGTGAAAAATACTATGACAGAGTCAGCGAAACGTTTGGCTGGCGCGGTAATTATCCACAATCACTGTTTTAGGAACTTTTGATCATTCTTAAGATTTTTGTACTCACTGCGTTACGGAGCAATTTTTGTCAAGGAAGTGAGTGCTTAACTTTAGAAAACACTTTTTTTCATTCAAGGAAAATCAAAAACCTTATACCTCGGAGTAACAATATGGATTTGAATTAATGCAGTTAGAGTAAAAATGTGATCTATGCATCTCCTTCCAGTCCTAAGATACGCCTGATTTTCCGGGAAATAGTTTTCCACTTTAGCGCATCTACTCGGCCTTGCGGTATAATTCAGGTAAAAAGTTTTCAAATATAAATTATCAAAGCAATTTCTATGTAGTTGTGAGGATCAACGCTATTACCTTTTTAAGAAAGCATAAAGATTTGGAGGTTAAACTAGTTGAAAGAAACTTTTTCTGTTTCCCAAATTCTGTGGAAACAGTTGACCAAATAAGGGAACTAGTTCTCTGGTTGATATTTATAAAATTCGTCAGAGATGCTGTCGTCGCTGCTATACAGTGAATCCGCAAAAAGCGGCCAACGTTCGAAACTCATTCCACTAACTGAAGAAGAAGAATTTATTCTAAAACTATTTACTGCAGCCCAGAATGCTTTAGCGCTCTTTCAAGATACAAGAGCATTCAAGAGACTAAACTCCAAATTATTTCTTTTTAAAGTTGGAAGCTCAAGGTAAACTTTCTTTATTTTCCTATGCTCACCAATATCTAGATCTGAAAATTGGGATAACTTATATTTTCTTTTTGAGGCTTTTAATTCACGAGGCATCATCTCTCATTCACTATCAAACCAAAGTTTTTTCCTGGTACTTGCCAAAAAGGCGTGGAAATCAGCCCTAGCTTATTTGCTAATACAAAACACTGTTAAATATTCTGATAATGTTGTAATCTCCAGAACTGAACAGTCTGAAGTGAAACACAAGGAGTCGGGATAACAAAAATTAGATCTACTTTACATTTACCCTGATGGAATAGGCAAGTCTATTGTGCTGGGGTATCATTGTGAGATTTTTCATTTAAAACAACCAAATTGCACTCCGCTAACAAATTTTTAAATGCCTCGCCTCTTGGTTTGATCTCTTTGTCTAAGGATAAACGGAAAAAAGACACTAACACATCTACTGCTAAATATTCATCAATTAATTGATGTAGTTCCCCGATACGAGCGATAAAAGCACCTCCCGCATCGCAAAAAATTGAGTTATTAGGACACACTGAGCAAATTCTATCAAGCAACATCTCCCGCGCTTCGAAAAAAGCCTAGCGATTAACATACATAGCTAAACCTCCACTAGTCCGTCCTCTGTCATTGCAACTAGGATCCATATTAAGTAATTCTGAAGCCAGGCCGGGAAAGATCCCAGAAGATGATATGAAAGCCAGATATTTCCGCTTGTATGCCACTGACATCTATATTACTCTCCAAACTGTCTGAATCCACTAGGTAGGGAACTGGGCTTCCTGTCCTGATCGCTTCTTTATTCGATTTTCCAGACCTCTTGCTAAGCCAAATGTCAATTTGACTGTCGGAGGAGGTGGCTCATGAGGAACCAGAAAGATCTTACCTTGTACTGGTAGCTTTCTTGACTGTGTATAGGGGATCAGGAACACTGCCATTGAAACAAGTCTTTTTCAGATTTGAGTCCTTTTGGACTTTATCAATTTTAAAATCCGAGAGAGGTTCCTTGTCACTGGCAGCTTCTCTCCTCTTACAAAAGCCTCAACTCGATTTGGCAGAAGCTTTTCCTTAGCTACCCACAGCATCTTTTCCTCTATTCTCCCTTGCAGTGATGAATCTTGACCACTGCCAACATTCTTTCCCGTGAGCTATTTAAGGTTTAATAAAAAAACTAATAAGTAGAAAATTAAAAAAATTGGGTTTCGACCAATACCTAACTTTTTAATTATTTCCTGATTAAATGTCATTTTTAAATTAATAAGAAATCATTTTAGGACAAATAAATTTTCTTGTACAATAAAGAACCTTTTTTTGGAATTTCTTAATCAAATTTTTTTGTAAACATTTAATGGATTAATAAGCAAATTATATGTATTCCTTACGCATTACTGAGCAGAATTCCCGAAACATTTTTTTAATGAAAATATGGTCGATGTTTATTGTAAAAATAAAAATGAAAAAAATAATATAATTTTAGAACCTCAACAAATCATTCGACTTTTTAGCAGTACCTAAATAAGTAGGAGGATTGAAAAAAGATTAAATCCTTGTTAACCATAACACCGATTTTGTAATGTTATTACCAGTTACATAAAACATTTTGATTTCACATTGAATAAAAATCAATATATATTACATATTTAACTTTTTTAAATTAATTATGTATGGGATTATAGTTTACACTTGGTTTACATATGTCACTCGAAAGAACGCTGTGATTGCGCGAAAGCGACCCACCGGAATTTCATTGATTTCTTCTCGAGTCAATGCTGTAACCATGCTGCTCGATATGCTTATTTTCGCCCTTCTTCGAATTTTAGTATTCTTCTCATAAATATAAATTCCAGCAAGAGTATCATAACTCTCCAATATTGCGAAAACGTCACCATCTGATGTTGACAAAACAATTTGTTCATTGGTTGGCGCAGACACAAAACGTTTACTGCTTGTTCTAATTCTTAGTGGAGAATTTCCGGAAAAATTGTATTTTCGAAGTTCGAACATTCGGTGTGGATTCTTTTGAGGAATAAGCCGAATAAACCTAAGTTTTTCCAGTCCACATCCACTTCCGTCAGGCGAAGGAAGCCTTACCGGTGCAACCATGAACCTGGAAGGAGGAGCGAGGGACCTGTCATGAGTAGACCTGGATCTGTCACGAACAGGTTGCTGTGCACGAATTAGAGACCTCTCAGAGTAGTGATCTCGTTCAGAACTGGAAGAAGCTCCGCCACGAGAAATACCTGGGATAGGTTCGCCATTAGGTAAGCAGTCAAACTCCGAACTTAACTCTGCAACAAGAAAGAGATGATTATATTTTTGAAAGATTGTTTTTCATAAATAAGTCGTAATATTGAGAGGCCACACTGAGACACGGAGGACACAAGGAAGATTTGTGTAGACCTTGGAAGCTACAATTGTTCCAAGACTCATCTAAAGCATGAGTGAATTAGTGGCGTTCTCGAGTACATTGAGTTCGTACCTGAGCTTGGAATAAGGTATCTGCGATTAAAATGCTTACCGTCCATCTTTGTCTACCATTTTATCGCTCTTAGCTTGTATTCCGCGATCCTACTTGAGATAGCAAAGGACAAGAGAAAGTGATATCGAGACTTATGAAGTAAGCTGCGGCAGATGTCCGAAAACTCAAAGACATATCCGCGTGCCAGAAACATACCGATATTTGCACTGGTTGCGTAAGCCCTTTTCCAAATATATATTATTATATTATTATAATATTATCATATTTACCAATAAAATTAAAAACAATTGCCAAGGTGAAGACGAGGATATAAACCATTTTCATTTTACTTGAGCGAAGAAAAAACTAATTAATGTATGTTATAATAAAGAATCTGGTCAACAGCGTGACTACTGATTATTTAAATGTTATAGGACAGATAAAATAGTATATCTTATATTCATTTCTATGATAACAATTATGAGCGAAAAGCCTCTACTTCTCACATCAGATATGTACATTTCATTTGCCTGTTTGCTAAAGCAAATCTTGATACGAAATTCGTTAACATTGATATCATTGATTTTTTAAACACAATTTTATCACTGGTAGAAAAATTTTAAAACTAAGTTTTATCACAGACAAGAGTTTAATTTAATAGAAACTTGTATCATTTTCTACAATAACACTCGCCGCCAAAATTTGACAAAAGTCAAAAGCCAGAAAGCAGACCAAACATTTCCGAAGGATTTTGATGCGCTGAATCCGAAACACGCTTTTTAGCTGCTTTTGAGCTTATGTGACTGTACAAGAAGCGTTTTAACCCATTAAGGCTGAGGTGTTCAGATTTATACAACGCATTCTCTATTGCTGTCGGTACGATATCTTTCTTCAAAATATCATCTCAGGGGTTTTCGAGGATGTCCTTTCTATTGCCGGTGTCAGTTTTCGTTATAAATCCTAGAAGATCCAAGATGGCGGCCACAATTTAGGGCTTTTAAAAAGAACAAAGGATCAGCAACAAAATACAGACAAAAAAGCGTACAGTCGTTTGGAACCAAACTTTGCACATTGATGAAACAATAAAAAATATGGAACCCGCGTCTTTTCATTTCTACGGAAGCCGTTTCCTAGTGCTAGAAACCACCCCCAAGAACCTGCAAGCGTGCTAACCCCCCTGACTCTGGGAACAATAAGTTTAGTCGCATATTTTTCTTGGAATAATGAAGTTTCATGCCACATGTGGGTTAACCCACCTAACTGCTAATCCACCTAAACCCAGAAATCACCCCTACCAAATCATAGGCAGGCTAACCCTCCTAAGCCTGTGAGCAG
>JAWWLR010069040.1:0-18839 GCA_035041075.1 Acraspis erinacei | reverse complement strand
TCGTATCCCGTTAACCAAAACAACATTAGAAACCAGTAACAAATTTATTTTTCCATGCTGCCATAAATAATTATAGTATTTTTCAGAACCACAGGTTATTTGAGAATTTAAAGTACAATAGGTCAACATGTAATTTGCACAATAAGAAGCTCATAGTTCGTACAAAAAAATTAGTGTTAGCCTAATGACCTAATATTACTGAAAATCAAATTTCAGTGACTCGATTAAAATCTAGCTTGATGATGAATGAATGATGGCGATAATGAACAATACCTTCTTTTAAACTCGCATGAAAGGAGAAAACAAATTTTTGGGCTGGAAGTTGAAACAATAGAGTTTTCAAAAAATCTTAGGTACATCAGCCATCAATGGTCCCAACAAAACGGTTAATAGAATAAAGTACAATAAATGGGGCTTGTGCGAATTGTCTGACAATGTATCAAATCTGTTCAAGTAATTGCCCCCCTCTTTGAGACAAGCATTCCAACCACTTCGCAAACTTGTAACTATTTCGCGTCGACCGCTCGGATATTTCAATCATTGGTCGAGTGATAACATACATTATACGCACCAATCAAAGCGTAATGCTTAAATTTAACAAAATAATTACTTAAGAATCTTCGGCTCCAAGACGCGGTAATACTTTAAATTGCAATACGTCGATCGTCTCATAGATAACGTTATTATTATATTTTTTATTTTCATATCGTGCGTTATTTTGTTTCAAATTATCATGTTCGTCGTAAGGATGCATTATTCTTCTTTTTGAGTACCAAAACAAACTGTAAATAAAGTTTTCCCATTTCGAAGAAATTGGACCGAGAAATTTTCAAAAATTCTTTAACTTTTGGGATTTTCATCTAAACTGGTAGGCTAACAAGCTCGTCCATTCTTCGTACAACCCTTATTAAGTGTGGTAAAAGACAGGTTATTATGATGATTCCTGTAAATGTTACCGTTTTTACAGACTGCAAAAAAGCTGCGTTTTAAAATGCAATGAATTTGGTATTCAACTTTGCTTTGTAAGTTCCAATCAGTGAGATTCTTCCAAGGAAGTAGCTACAAGTGGTTCCGTTTAGTGCATTTCATCAATTTAGTACAATTTTTTCTTGCGCAGTCACTAAACTTACTTTTACCGACTAAATTCCACTGATTAAATATTAGTAGAATATAATAGTATTAGCATAATTTCAATAAGAATAGACACACGCATGACTTCCGAGGGATCGAAAAGCTTTATTTTTTTTAAGTTTATTAAAAAATCCCCTCATAATGGAAATGAGTCATTTGCGTCCTTAGCACAGGTGTTTTGTTTTTTTAATATTGCTTAACAAATTAAAAAACCAAAGTTCGTTAGGATTTGCGAATTATTGTTTTCTTTTTTGGTTGATGAACTTGTTATCTGATACAAACTTTAGGAAAATCTTTAGTTTTCGAACTTTGTTAAGAAATTCTGCGAGGAATAAAAAAATATTGAACTAAAACAAATCAACGAATCTATTTTATAAACCCTTGATATAAAAACATATTTAAAATAAAAAGATTTTAAAAATCAGGGGGAAACAGTAATACCATCAAAAGAAATACAGAGAGACCTTTAAAATTTAATAAACTCGAATGGAATATTCAAATGTTTTCTGACGCAATTTCTTTTCTGTTTTTTTTTATTCTATAATTTGGTTCACAATTTTGTTTCTATCGATAAAAAATCTTTTCTGTTAGAAAATTATTTTTTTTAGTTGTTCTTTTTGGTTTGAAACTTCATATGTGTTGGTGAACATTTGATGTTTTTCATTTTTAAGTTTAAGTGAATTATTTTGTTGGAATTACGTCTTTTTGGGCTGAATTCAACTGCCTTAAGTTTTAAATTTTAATATATTTCAATGGCAATATCAACTACTGCGTTTTAAATTCAGAATTTATCTTCTTGGTTAAATTTGACTTTATTTATTTAAAATCAAATCTTTAGTTTGTTAAAATCAACTAATATACTTTTCGTTAAGAATTAGATTTTTTATTTAAAATTTAAATACTTTATTAAAAGATCGATTTCTGTGATAAAAATAATTTTCTGTTTCTTGAAAATTTATAAATTTAGTTAAACATACAATTATTTGAGAAACTGCAATTATTTTGTTAGAAATTTGATTATTTAGTAAGAGCTTGATTTTTGTATTGAGCATTCTTCAATATGGATAGAAAATTCTCCTTTTTGATTTTTAAAATTTAACTATACGGTAAAAAATTCTACTATCTCGAAAAAGTTTATCTCTTTTGTTTATGAGTTTAAAACTTTTCTTACAAATGCAACAATTTGGTTGATGACTATTCTATTTATGATAATTTAACTACTTTTTATGTCATTTATCTTTGTACGTCTAATATTAATCTTCATGATTAAAATTTAAATACTTTTGTTAAAACTTTAATTATTACGTCAAAATTTCACATTTTTTTTGTTGTAATAATCATTTTTTGTTCAAAAATTCAAATTGCTTTCTGGGCAATACATATTTTTGGATGAAGAATTTTTCTTTTTTGCATTAAAAGTTTATGTTCTGTGATTGAAAAGTCTTAGAATCTAACGAATTTATAGTAGCTAGGACAAAAGTCCACTAATTTTCTAAACTAAAAAAATTAATTGGACGCTTTTCAAGTTTTATCTCATTATTTCATGAATCATCATTATCAGACGTGAGTGTTTCTTCAAAACTGTAGTAACGCAATCTATTTAAATCCTTTACAGAAACTCAGTAAAAATCAAACAATTACTCCATTTCTTCCTGAGATTGTTATTCCTTATTCACGGAAAGTTTACTTCAATTTTTGCATTGCCTTGTTATTCAGAGAATATGAATGTCGTAAAATTAATATGAACCAATCATATTTTCGCAAACAGTGTTTTGTTTGATCAGCTGTACTAATTGAGAATAATTTCTCTCATAATGTTCCCTAAGCAATATTTTTAACACTTCCATTTTAAGAAATTTAATTTAATTTTAATTTTAATCATTTTAACAATTCAACCATTTTCAATGTCAGATATTGGGATATAGATTTAGTTTCAAGTAAATTTTATAAATCTTTGAAAAACAGCTTATCATGAGTTTTCAAAAGTTTCAAGATATTGCAAACTTCTCCTATAATTCTTAGCGAAATTTCAAATCTTTCATTTTGGACAATTAATTTTTGCAAAAAAATTCTGCCATATATCAAACGATTACTTAAATAGGAAAAAAAATATTTCTGAAGGTTTTAGGGAAATTTCTTTAATTTTGTAAGTTGCATTCAAAATTATGAGAACTCTTTGAATGATTTCGAAAAATACTTGGAAGCTTTCGAAAAATTGAAATAATAATTGAAAATTCTTTAATTTTAAAAAATATTTCAAAATGTAATATTAAACACATTAAACAACAAAATTGGATTAATATTTTTAAATCCTTTTGAATTTGTTTAAACATTCTTTACAAATTCAATGTAAAAAATAAGAAATCATTTGAAATTTTCCTGCAAACTCCTGCAAATTTTGAACATATTATAAATGTTGGCGTGTTTACAACATTTTAAGAACATCATGATTGCCCAATTATAAAACATCATTTACAATTAAAATCTTATCTTTTATCGATAAACTTTAGAAACATTTAGAAGTAAATTCTAGCATGACAAAAAGTTACTTATTCCGCTTTAATATACATATAAGAGATTTAATGATAAAAAAATGATTTAGGTTCTTATTTTTCGACATACTGGAATGTTTAATTATCCTCATAGTGCTGAAGGTAATAAATCTAACACATTGGTAAACATTCGAGACCTAAGATCAACAATCGTTAGCCTTCCACTCGAGCTATATTACAGAATAAATAAAACGTTTCATTTAAAAGTCATCCAAATTGGTATAAATAGCAGGCCTTTATCCAGTTGATCTTCACAAGCAATTTTTGAATTCAGTTTAGTCCTTCATTTCTCGGTCAGGGAAAATGAAGGTCAGTTCCTTTAGTCTTCTTCTCTTCTTGGCGGGATTCTTGAATTTTCATGGTAAGTGCCATGTTATATTAAAATTAATATTTATTCAAAAATTATTAAATTACGTACGTTTCAAAAGCAACACATTCGTATTTTAGGAAAAATTTTAACGGGTGGTCCGTAATTGCAGAAAAAAAATCGAATGTATAAGACGCAATCCCTAAAATATTTTTTCTTTAATTTGAACCTAAAAAACTTTCAAAATCTTCACGAGTTATAGAGAGATCACTACAAATTTTTAATTCCAAATTGACCTTTTTCGTTGAAAAGTCATTTCTCAGCTTAAAAATTTTACCATTGGTTTGCGAATTCGTTCTTTTTTTCGAAAATTATGAATTTTTTTTTCATTAAAAAGTAACTTTTTTCATTCTTGATTTTTAATTTTTTCTTTCTTAGTTTGATGTTCAACAAAGTACTTAGAAATTAATCTATCTGCCTAAAAATTAAGCTGTCGATTTGAAGATTTACTTTTCAAATTGAACTTTAATTATTGCCTATTGTAGTATAAAATTTAATTGAATGAAACTAACTATTCCATTTTAGGTTGGAAATTTTTTATTTTTTAGTTAAAATTAATCTATTGTCTTTAAACATGCTTTTTCATTCCCATCATTTTTGACTAAGAAAGATTTAAAATAATCGGAAGTTGTAAATCTCAGTTTAATAACGATGTCCAAGTTTTGAGAACTCCTTAAGCCATGACTTTATCTATCGAGAATGCTTTAAAAAAATCAAATATTCAATTTTGACGCCAAACGACAGATACTTGAAAAAAGGGTGAAAGAAAAATCACAGATTCTTAAAATATCTACTTGAATCAATTCAAGCTGACATAATCTCAGTTTTCCTAACTAACCTGCACCTTATAATAGGGAATGAGTCTTTCGTTAAGAGCAATTCGATGCGCTCCAGGGTGTCTGCCTCGTGAGATTCACTTGGGTCGAGGAGAGTGCTGTGAGAATCCACACACAGCTAAAACTGAGAGCCACTGCACTTTTCTCTATTATTCTTCATTTTTGACCATTACACAAGTTATAAACATTTTTAAAAAAAACCCGGCTCTTTTTAGAAAAATAGCATATTATTTAAACGCGATAGGCAACAATTTAGAATTTTTTTTCAAAATTGCGGCTTTAAAATGGATTCCCGTTTTGCGACTATAATAAATCCCCTTAAGCGTGCTGTCGCCCCAAGCTTCGGACCATGTCCCAAATGGACGGCTTTTTGCGTAATATGTGTAAATACCAATTTCGTCGGAAGGTTTTTTTCCCTGTATGTAATATACATACAATTAATAAATAACCTTTTTTCTGTACAAAATTAGGTGCTGCTGCCATTCGCGCCGGGGTAATATTTTCGCATGGGATTCAAGTCGCTCAGGTTAATTTTACTATCACCAGGGTACAGCATAGGCCATCTTGGGTCGCACCTTTACGAGAGGAGATTTTTCAAGAGTATGAAGTTTTTGTAGATACATCTGCCCACGGTTTGTACGCGCGTTCATTCCAGGGGATAGGTGACCTTCCCGGTCATGCTGAAGATCGTCCAGTAGCATTTAGGGTAGAGTTAGACGGTGAGCTTCGTGCAGGCCCATTGGATTTCAGTATTTACAACCAGGATGCAGCTTTTGACTCATCAGCTAGGGGTTATGTATTTATAGCAATACGGGGAACTAAGCGTGTATTTTATGCAAAGCTACGACCTGAATATGTCGGTTAAATGAACTCTATTTGTCCCATGTCGTATGTGATACATCAAATAATAGTGATGCATAAATAAAAAAAATAAATTCCTCACAACCATTTGTAAATTTTTTATTTCAAATGAAAGTCATACCATGTCTTCCGATATTGTACTTGAAACCTTATATATTCTTTTTAATTTCTTGAAATCTTTAAAATTAAATTAAGAAATAGCATTTAAAGCTTTAAGCTTTTTTTATATTAGGCAAATCTTTTTAAATACGCTTCCAGAATTACGTAAAAATATATTTTTTTTTTTTTAAGTTTCAACTTTCTGTTGGAAACATCCACTACATGTATTGGAAGTTTATTTCCGAAACTTAAGGTAAAGCTACTTCTAAATCACACTTCTGTATCATACTTGCGTCTAGAACAACCCTGCAAGAAAAAGAAAATTTTCTGACGAAGCAAAATATTTGATCAACATATAGTATATATAACGCGCATATTTATGGGATTTAAGGAATTCATGGAATTGAGGGCATTCGTGGAATTCACAGAATTTACGGAATTCATATAGCGCCGGAATTCATGCATTTCATGAAATTGATGTAATTCACGGAATTCGAGGAATTCACGGAATGCACGCAATAAAAGGAATTCACGCAGTTCAAAGAATGTATGGAATTCCCGGAATTTACCAAATTCATGAAACTTACGGAAATCAAAGAATTTATGGGATTTATAGAAATTCAAGAAATTCACGGAATTTATAACATTCACGGAAATGGTAGAATTAAAGAAATTCATGGAATACACGGAATTAATGTAAATTACGGAATTCATGGATTTAACGGAATTCAAGGGTTTTCATTAAATTCAATGTGTAAATAAAATTTAATGAAATAACGTAATTCACGGAATTCATGGACTTCTAGCAATTCTTTGAATTCCACCAATTCCATAATTTCCTTGCATTTTTCGAATTCCTTAACTCCTACAATTCCATAAATTCCGTTAATTCCATGAATCCGATTAAATTCCGTGATTTTAAAAAATTCAGTCAATTTCTTGAATACCAGCAATTTCATCAGTTCGGCGAATTCCTTAAATTCCCGAACTCATTGAATTCCATGAATTCTGCAGATTCTGCGAATTCCGTTAATTCCTCGAATTCCTTTAATTTCGCGAATTTCACGAATTTCGTGAAATACGGGCGTTAGCTGTATTCCTTGAATTCCTCGAATACGGTAAATTACATGATTATTGTCTATTCCGCGAATTCAATGAATTCCGTAAATTCTGTGAATTTCTTTAATTCCATGAATTACTCAAAATCCCTGAATTTCGTGACGTCCATTATTTGCCTGAATTTCTTTAATTCCAAGAATTACTGAAAATCCCTGAATTTCGTGACTTCCATTATTTGCGTGAATTCCACGAATCCCGTGAATTCCTCAAATCCAGTGTATTCCGTGATTTTAGTAGATTATTGAATGCCATTAATCACTTACATTTTATTAATTACAGAATTGTTAGCTTTTTTGAGTTGGCGTATAAATGAGAATTTCTAAATAAATGATTTTTTAAAATATTTTTTAACATTATTGCTCAAAGATAACTATCACCCTGTAATATGTATATATAAACTTTCCCTACATATTTTTTAAATTTTTTATGATTAAAAATTTTTGTAGGAGAACTTTTAATCACATTAAAGGTATATATTTTGCTCAATGTAAATTATTTTAAATTGAAAAGAAAAATGCTTTCCAAGGATTTTCGAAGGTTTCAAGGTATTATGAATTTTCCTATCATTCCTAGCAAAATTACAAATTATATTTTATTTCAGAAAATTAATTTTTAAATAATACCTATACAGTTTTTATAATATTTGAAAAGGTTACTAAAATTGAAAAAAAAATAATAAACTGGGAAGTTTTCAAAAAATGAAAGAATAATTACAAGTTTCTTTTAATATTAAGAAAAATAAAACAAAATGTTGATTTTTGAAGATTCATAGGCATTTCCAAAATTTTGCATAAAAATATAATAAATTGTGGTTTGTCAACAAGATCTAAAGAACATAATTATCTCTTTAAAACTCTCAAAAGAGTTTTCTGGTTATCGCTATTCGCATAGAATTTTTAAAAACGAAAAAAATACTAATTCAATTTAGGGGTGTTGACATTTTTATAACTTTATTATTATCTTTATTATAATTTGTGAACTGTAATTTTTAATATAATTTTAGATAAATGGACTTTTAATTTTAGTGACTTGCAAAAAACCGTATAAGATTTTAATTTTTAACTACAAGCTGGAAATATAACTAAAAAGGACCAATGTTACAAACTGGTACATGACACATAAAAAATGCTATAAAACTTGAATTTTGCTGAATTATAAAAATATTACGTTACAAAGATAGTAAGAAAAATTATTTTTAACAAGAACAGCTGATCAAATAAAGCAAATGCGGCGAAGATATGATTGCTTTATATTAATTTAATTTCATTCGCAATCGCTCAATAAAGAGGGGAAAAAATTAATGTAAATCTTTAGTAACTAAAAGATATAAAAATCTTAGCCAGAAATTTCGTGATTGTTTGAACACAACATAATTTTTGAGAAGAAAAATATTAAGATGAAAAAAATAGAAAGATTTTCAAAACATTTAGATTAACTCTTGAGTTGAAAAATTTAAACCTTAGGGATAAATTTTATTCTTTTGTTTTTACATAATGAGGAATTTGCAGCAAACAAGAAATTAATTTTGAATAAACCAGTTCAAGTCAAGCAAGTAATTTAATTTTTAATGATAAAATATTATTTCTGAACCAAAAATGCAATAATTCGTATTTCAGCAAAGAAAATATCCCAATTTTAAATAAAAACAATCATATTGAAATAGGAAGGCGAATTCCTAATGAAAAATTGAATGTTTGATATAAAGCCGAAAAATATTTTAATCATCAATTAAACAGGGCAACCAAAAATTAAAGTAAATCTTGAGTAACTAAGGAGTGAAAAGCTTAGGCAGACATAGCGTAATCATCAGATTTTTACAGAGTTTTCGTAAAAAATTTATAATTCAAGCATAAATAAATTAAATCTTTAGAGAAAATTAGAGTTAATCTTTCATTCCGAATTTAAAATTTTTTTCTGAAATTTTGCTATTATTTCATAGTCACGTAGAATTGCTTAGAAAATTTGCGATTATTTGGCATTCTGACAGATGAACATACTTATGACAAAGGATAATTTTTTTATTGAAAGACGGATAAATAGTTAAAAATTTCAGAAAAAGCCGAAGCTTTCTACCACGAAGCAAAATGAATATTATTAGGAATAATTATAAATTTTTCAAATATTTCTTTTGTTTCTTATAATTGATGATCACTTGACCCTAATTCAAAACTGGGCAAAAAGTAAAAAACTTCAATAAAAAATTGCAAATATCTAGAATTAATATAGAAGAATACGTCTATGAACAATAATAGTTTTGTTAAACAACTAGGTTTGCTAAATTACGATAAACAATAACGCACTTCAAGTGAAAAGTGGAGAAAAAGTTTTAAATCGGATTAATGAGGATTCGAACAAAATTCGGGGCGTAATTCATAAAAATTTGGGGAAAAAATGTTGGACCATCCTATTCTACAGTCCCATAACATGGTGGTTCCAGACTGAATATCTTACATCACTCGTACGGATACACCCGTCTTCGCGTGGGTTTCAATATTGACAAGGAAGACCAGAAAAACCATGGTCATGGTTTTATTGCTCGTTCTGCGAACATATAAAATATTATTTTTAAACAAATGGATCCTGCAGCTACAATGGTGATGCAACAGGACCTAGAGCTATTGAATTTGTTTGCTTTTCATACATGTATCCAATTGTGTTTAAAAAAGAAGACAATGCCGTTATATTATTAAACGGAGAAATAAAGTTTTCCCGTTGGCCATTAAACAATAAAGATCTCTTTCATAATCCTTCATTCGTTATTAAAAATTTCATGATCGTATTTCATGAAGTATCGGAAACTGCACCAAGAAAATTTATTTTTCACGATGGGGTGCTTGTTTAGCGTGATTGCCTTGCCTCACACGAAATTTTGTCTTTAAAGCTCGATCATTTCTCGGCCTTTCTTTTCGGAATAACGTATTTTTTTGTTTCCAAATATTTGCGAATAGACCTTCGTTTATGTGATATTTAAGTATCGCGTTATAGGGTTTATCAGTGATCAGCCACCATACTTTCATTCCAAACACCCTGGTCTCTTTGTTCCATTGTTTCAATATCCTGATGAAACCTTTCACCCTTTTCCTCACTGAAAGCGCCAAGATTCTCCGGAAAAAATCAAGATGTGAATCAAGCTAATGAATTTTTTAGTTAATTAAACATCGTAAATTTTAGTATTTGGTCAGCATGACCTCTACATATTTTTTACAATCTGGATCCTTATTGTTACACAAAAAATTCGATACAGCATTTTTAAAACCTATCCAAGCAGCGAGTTCAAGTGTTCTTCTTAAACAATTAGGTTTGTATAGCTTTCATAAATTGTTTGATGAGCCCAAGTTTAATGTGCAAATGTGGTAAAAGTATCATTGTAGTGTTCAATAATAGATCATGTAATACATTCTTTGAACCTTGTGTTAACGTTTGACGAGCTGTCCAGACTTTTTTTATTTAATGGTTAGCACGATCACGCCTATCCCATTCACATGAAAAACAAGGAAATTTAACAAATCCATGTTGTTGACCTAGTATAATCATAATTTAATTTAGTAAGCAGCTGTTGAAGATCATTGTAGCTCTCTTTTAAACTCCTAGAATATGCTCCCGCAAGAGATGCGTACACATTTCCATTGTGCAATAATACTGCTTTAAAACTTTTTGTGGATGAATCAAGAAGCCACTGCCAAACATCAGAATTGCAATTAAATAATTAAGCTCAGAAATTAAACCTTGAATATCATTTTAGCCCAGATGAGAGAAATTCATTGTTTTCTTTTCAGAGTCCTAAATATCTTACGAGATCATTAGGTCCTTGCTGGTTGAACATTTTAGAAGCTTTTCTGTTTTCGTCATCGAATTCTTCAAGATTAGATTCACCATCTGCACCATTTGTAGACGCATAAGGTTCTGGTTTTTCTTCACTCACTTCCATAGATTGGTTTTCCTCTATACCTCCGCCAACTGAGGCTTCAAGAATGTTTTCTCGAATTGGCATTGTTACAGAAGCCCCTGAGGGATTTGAAATATCAGATCTGTTTTTTGCATTAAATCCAATTGTAGAAACTAAACAGAAACGACAGTCATCTATATGATTCTCTGGTTCTCGCCAGATCATAGGAAAACTAAAGCAATTCTTTGTTTTATCTCCATTTTGCCATATACTATGAAATGTCGCACAATAAGCGGAGAAAGTATTTGGTATCCAAGTCTTATCAAAATTAGTCATAGCATTTGGATAGTAAGAGTTATACAGAGTTCTTTTAATTATCTGTAAAAATCTTCCTGTTTCTTTTCAATACGAATTCTCCACAAGCAAGACAAAACTCATCCGGACTATTTGTGCACATCGTGATTTTTCTTCAATAACAGATATACTGAGTAAAAGATTTATAGGATAAGAACTTAAAATGCCAAATAAAACGCATGTACTCTTCTAGCTTCAGGACAAGTATTGCAATACAATTCAGTGACTTTCAATAAAATTTCGATATAAAAACAACAGAAAACACTAATTTACTGTTTCTAATTATAATCTTATAATAAAAATATAATTTTTTAAGCCCTTACAAAGTTCCTCTAGCAACGAAGAGACCAATAAATAAGCATTAAGGATATTGCAGACCGTATATGATGCGGGAAGTAATTATAAATTTATTTCAAAGTTAGGCCAATACAATACCTATATACGTCGAAACTTAAGTTACATTTACTGGGAATCCTTTCTTCGATATCTATAAGATAAAGATACATTAAAACAATAGAACAATTGCTGTGAAAGACAAAGGGATTTCAGTTTAAAAAACATCCAGAACGAAATATAGGTTTTTGGGTTGGGGCTCGTGGTTTTAAGGATTGTGTGTTTAGGGTTTGTACGTATGTAGACATGGACCTTACAGGTTTGGGGTTTATGAGTTTGGGGTTTGTAGAATTGTGGATCTGAAGCTTGTGTATTTGACGTTTGTGGGCTTGGAGCTCGCGGGCTTGGAGCTTGTTGGTTTAGGTTTTGTGGGTTTGTTGATATGGAGCTTGTGGGCTTGGGCTTGTTGGTTTGGGTTTAGGGGTTTGTGGATTTAAGACTTGTTAGTTTGTGGGTTTGAGGCTTGTTCATTTGGGGTTCGTAGGTTTGGGGATGAAATTCATGCAGAAATTGCAAGTCTTTAAACCATTCTTTTTTAAATTTTACTGCACATCCTGACGTGCTGGCTCAATTCTGCGAATGGATTCGTGTTTGGCTACCCCAAAAGCATAAAGTATATCTATTAGAATCCCAGTAGATTCCCAAAACCATTTTGTGGTCTTGTGTTATATTTTCTACTTTTATTTAAAGGTTGCTTGTTCGTGATGTTGTTAATGTCTGAAGAAGTTTTATGAGTACTTGATAGATTTCCGTATTAAAATTTTCTAAAACCCCACTTTTTCTTCCAAAAAAGGTATACATTCTTAAGTAAAATGACTTATTTTGATTTGC
This sequence comes from Acraspis erinacei, assembly GCA_035041075.1. Classification (NCBI taxonomy): domain Eukaryota; kingdom Metazoa; phylum Arthropoda; class Insecta; order Hymenoptera; family Cynipidae; genus Acraspis; species Acraspis erinacei. Next base: position 6,410 of record JAWWLR010069040.1, on the reverse strand, counting down.
TTACATTGAGCATTCTATGGAAGTGATTAATTTCTCAAATCTCTATGCCGCATACTCTACCATAGGATCAGATTCTGAAATACAGACTGGCAAGTTAAATTAGTAGGTTAAAGGCAGCGAATGTGTCAAATTAAATCTTGATCCTGTGTCTGCCAGCACATTATTCAGCAGAGGAATATAAATATAGAGTCGTTAGTATTTCTATCCAGTTTCCTTCTCGTAATTTGCACGATTCGTCCTTTGGCCAATGCGCCGAGGTAGCTTCATTTTCAAATTTAATGGACAAGGCAGTGTGGTCCCATGTGCCGATATTCCGCGTTGGAAATAGTCATCTGCATTTATGCGAATTTACTGGAGATTTGAAAGGATGTTCGCTATAAGATTAACAGCATTTTAAGCGATACTAGAAACTCATTTTCACAGAGGAACATTGCTAAGGTTTTGGCTTTTCTAGCTGTTGAACTATCGTGCCATGTACGGAATTACTCTTAGATGACGCTTTAAAGAAAGAAAGCACTTCATTTATGACACCTATGCTTACCTCACCTACAGCTTCCTTTATTCTTGAAAAGCTAAACTGATTGTTTCAGATGAAACTTGCAAAGATCACATTTTCCCAGAATCTCACGTCAAGACCATAAATTGGATGGATATAAAAATCTAGTTAAATTCCGTTGCCGATAACATTTTTATACTGCAAAACTTAGTTCTGCATGTGAAAGATATCTATGGTCCACAATATTTGTACTGTGAAAGAAATAAACACAAAATTGCCATGGCGAAATGCATCAATAGTTTTTGTTATATTTTTCATATAGCATGAAAAAATTGATGTTTGGTATTTATACAGTTGACTTAATTTATTAAATTCATGTGATCTCTTATATTCTACTACGGAAATGTTTCTCCAATTTGGCGTACATCCAGAGAAAGCTTCTTTGAAACAAAGTAAGTTCAGCATTGCTATTTGTTCAAAGATAAGTTTCTTTGAATTAAAAAAATTTCCTGTTTACTTTTTTTATTTAAATAAAAAATAAGGTTTGCTGTTTCAGCGCGAAATTCTAGAATTAAAACACCAAAAATGCAGCAGATGCCAGTTTTCTCCATTTATTCCTTCATAACAATCGAAGAAATGTAGCCAATCAATCTATAGAGAAAATTTCCATTTATCCATATTGAATTTACAAATTCTATTTTTTGTTTTTGCGAGAAAAGTTAATAAATAAAGAAATAAAGCTGTACTTGATGACAAGAATATGCTTTCCACATTTTTCTTTGCTATCCCACATGTACTATGTATTTAATTCGAAATATATTTTAGAGAAAATGTGCCAAGAAAGTGGAGAAAAATATAGTAATTTGCTAGTTATACTGTTAGTAAACCAGCAAGGTGATATATTATTTGGTTTAATTTTCTCTTTTTTCTGTGTAATTTAAAAAACATCGTTTGTTTGAGTGAAATAAAGTCCTTTGGGCGTTTCTTTACATGCCCCAACGTAAGAATAATTGGCTGTTGATATTGAATTGTTGGAAATAAGCCAGATGAAAACCTTTTCATCAGGAAAACTATTCCTATAAATATAGCATTCTTATATTCCCGGGATATGATCTGTTCAAGTTTTTCAGTTCAACCAATGATTTATGCACCATGAAATAAATAAATATATTTTCACTTATTAGTACATCTCTACGAATGTGTCGATTACTGAATTTCCGCTAACAAAATATTTTCTATAATAATATAAGTTTGCTTAAATGATACAAAGTTCTGCCAAAATATCAAAAAATGTGTCTCAAAAAATTATAAAAATGTTTAAATGTTAAAATGTTTAGAAAAACAAACTTTGTAATTTTCAGAAAAACTGCTGTCATTTTATTATTTTAAAATATTTTTGTATTTTCGTCAGATTATTCGATAGAACAAAAACTTAAATAAAAACCGCAAGATTCTTTTGATGGTAGGCTCACTAATTTGCCTTTTTTGCAATTCATTACATAATATAATAAATGATAAAAAATTATTTATGTTCTTGTGTTTCGACATATTAGACTGTTTAATTATTTTGAAGGCACCAAGGGCAATAAATCGAAGCCACTGGTAAAAATTCGAGACTTAAGCTCAAAAATATTTATTCTACCCCCCAAGCCATACTACAGATTATTTTCATGGTAGGCTGTCTGACTTATCTTTATTTGCACTTTATTAGATAATAGATTAAATGATTAAAAAATGATTTAGGTTCTTGTGTTTCGACATATTAGACTGCTTAATTATTCTGAAGGTACCGAGGGCAATAAATCTAAGACATCGGTACAAATTAGAGACTTACGCTCAACAATCTTTATTCTTCCACCCAAGCCATATTACAGAATAAATAAAACGTGTCATTTTAAAGTCGTCAAAATTGGTATAAATAGAAGGGATTTATCGAGCTGCTCTTCACAAGCAATTTCTGAATTCATTTCAGTCGTTCATTCCTCTATCAGGAAAAATGAAGGCCAGTCATATTGGTCTTCTTCTCGCATTGGTGGGATTCTTGCATTTTGATGGTAAGTGCCATCTGATATTAAAATTAATATTCATTTTAAAAATAAGACATTAGACGATATTTTAAAACAAAAGATTCATATTAAACAGCTTTCTGCAAAATTAAGTTTTAGGTTGAAGATTCATTATTTAAATTTAAAATTAAATTTTTAACAGAAATTTAAATATTCTATTTATTTATTTAGCATAACTCCTTAGAGTTAAATATCACTATAAATAGCAGGGGACACATAAACTATTACAAAAAACAATATATTGGATTTGTGGTTGAAAATTAATACTTTTTAGTTTAAACTCTGCTCTCTTTCAATCCAATTTAAATACATGGATGAAAACTTGTGACTTTTGTTGAAAATTTCTATTTTTTAAGTCGAAAATCAATGTTTTTTATTCCGAATACACCTTTCGTTGTAATTTCATTTCTCTGCTTCAAAATTCTACTATTTGTTTGCGAAACGTTCATGACTTTATCTATTTAGAATTCTATGAAAATATCAAATATTCCATTTTCACGCCAAACGACAGATACGTGAAAAAAGCTTGAAAGAAAAATTAGAGCTTTTTAAAATATCTATAATTTCTGTTCAAACAATTTTTTGGGGGAATCTCCTTTTTAGTATCACACATCGTTAATGAACAAGCTGTAAATTAATATCTTAAGCTAAATGAGATCAGAAAAGTGACAAAGTTCAGAAGAAGAATGGGATATTTTTGAAAGTCCTATAATGTTACTTTCACCCATTTTCTTGCAATATTTTATATTTTGGTTTAATTTATTGAAAATACTGAGAAAAAATCCAAAATAAAAATTTCGAAACAAGCGATGCGAAATATTTGAAAAATTCTTGAGAAGCTACTATAACTTTTCAAAAAGTCTTATACAATTTCTGATGACCATGTTTTGATAGAACTTTTCGTTTTTGCTGTCATTCATCGAAAACACTGTACAAGAAATTGTAAATTTCAGCTTCAAACCAAAAGACTTAAGATAATAAAAAAAATTTCACAAAGAAACTGCCGCTATTAAGAAGTCTCACGAAAATAGTTTAAATTATTTCTTGACACAGCTTGTAATTTGGTTTTATTTATTGAAAATAATATTTACAAATCAAAAATTCTGATCTCATAACAATGAAAGGGTCTTTCGCGAAGAGCAGTTCGATTCTCTCTGGGGTTTCTGCTTACTGAGAGTCACTTGGGCCGATGAGAGTGCTGTGAAGATCCACAGACAGCTAAAACTGAGAGTCGCTGCATTTTTTTCTAGCATTCTTCATTATTGACTATTAAGCAAGATACAAAAATTTTTTCCAAAAGCCGGCCCTGTTCAGCAAACCAGAATAATATTTAGATGCTGTAGGAGAAAATTTCTAAAAGAAAATTCAAAATTACGGCTGTGAAATGGAATCCTGTTTTGCGACTCTAATAAATCCCCTTAAGCGCGCTGCAGTCCCAGGCTTCGGACGATGTCCCAAAAGGAGGGCTTTTTGCGTAATATTTGTAAATGCCACCATCGTCCGAAAGTTTTTTCCCTATATATAAATAACCATTTTTTTTATACATAATTAGGTGCTGCTGCAGTTACCGCCGGGTTAATGTTTTCGCATGGTATTCACGTCGGTAAAGCTCACTTTGATGTTACCAGGATACAGCATAGACCATCTTGGGTCGCACCTTCACGGGAGGAAATTTTTCAAGAGTTTGAAGTTTTTGTAGAAACTCCTGCCCACGGTTTGTACGAGGGTTCATTCGACAGGGTAGCTGACGTTCACAATCATGCTGAAGATCGCCCAGTAACCTTTGGGGTGGAGTTAGACGGCGAGCTTCGTGCAGGTCTATTAGATTTCAGCATTTACAACCATGATGTAACTTTGGACCCATTAGCCAAGGGTTATGTATTCATAGCAATACCGGGAACTAAACATGTATATTATGCAAAGTTACGATCTGAACGTGCCAGTTAAATTTACCCTGTTCATCCTATTTCGCATGTGATCCATGAAATAACAAGGATGCATGAATAAAAGAATAAATTAGTCAAATATATATGTATATGTTTTATTTTACATAAAAGTCTTACCAATTCTTCCTACTGTGACCTTGAAACTTCAGACATTTTTTTCAATTTCTCGAAATGTTTAAATATAAATTTGGATATTTACCTTCAAATCTTCAAGATTCGTTCTAAAAAATGATGGAAATGTTTTTGAGTATGGTCCTAGAATTAATAATAAAATAATTTTGTTTTAATAGCTTGAACTGTTTTTATTTATTATTTCAAAAAACGTGAATTTCTTCCTACCTAGCTCTTAAGTAGGTTTTTATGGAAAGTATTGCAGTCAAAGGTAAACTTATGTATTTCGTTAAATTTATATTTTATTGTGAATACTGTTCTGGAAATTCTATTTAATATTTTAAGGCAATCGAATAAAAAAACGAGAGGAGCCAGAATTTTAAATTGCAAATTATACATTTCTTTAATTATGGTTATAAATATATGAATAGAAAATTCATCGTTTTCGTTTAAAAAATTCTACTTTTTGTTTGAAAATAAAACTATTTTTTTTAAATTGACCCTTTGGTTTGAGAGTTCAATATTTGGTTGGCAAATGAAACTGTTTGATTGTTGACGAGTCTCTTTTCGAGATTTTAACTATTCTTTGAAAATTAGCTTTGTAGTTCGAGTTTCTACTCCATGGTTCCAATTTCAAATATTGTATAATAATTATTGTATCAAATTTCCAAATTTATTTTGAAATCTGTGTAACTATTCTTTAAAAATAACTTTTTAAATAAAAAATAATTTGAAATTTCTCTGCATAAAAATATAATAAATGGTAGTGTGTCCACAAGATCTCAAGAACATAATTATTTTCCAAGCTTAAAAAATCATTTATAATTATAATTTTATCTTTTAATATCAATTTAAAAAAAAATCGTAAACAATCTTTTTAAATCAAAAAAAATTAAAATACTAATTCAATGTACGATGTCGACAGTTTCATATTTTTATCATTATATCTGATTGCTTGATAATAAAGTGGTCTCCTTAATACTCAATAACAAGGCAATAAAAAAATTAGGTAAAGGCTGAGTAACTATCATATAAAAACCTTAGTTTGAAACGGCATAATTCTTTGAGGAATTTGCATCAACAAAAAATGAATTTTTAACGAAGCAGTTTAAATTTTAATTTAAATTTTAAATTTAAATTAAAGTTTAAATTTTGTTCGATAGCTTATCTTCTTTAATTTAAAATGTATGTAATTTTTCTTCGTTCTATTTAATAAAATCTGGAAAAATGTGAACTTTCTTAATTAAGAGGAGTTATGAAATTCCGTCATATTATTCTAAGGGTCTATTTGAAATTAAGATGCTCTCTAGAATTATAGTTTATTATTCTACAATAATAAATAAGATAATTACTGGTTGGATTCATGAAAGAAAAAAACCTTCAAAATCTTCACGAGTTTCAGAGATATTGCCAAACATTTTTAAGATTTTGTACATCAACTTCAACTTGTGTTAATACTCAGAAGATTTGTGAAAAAAATTCAACTACTTGGCTGAAACCTCAACAGCTTTCTTCAAAATTCAGTTTGCGGTTGATTATTCATTATTTAGGTTTAAAGTTAACATTTCTTTGTCTGAAAAATGTAATCATTACTTTAAATTTAGTTTTAAATTAATAAATAAAATAAAATAAATAATAATAAAAATAACTGAGCCTTGGTGGCTCAGTTGGTTAGACGCTCGGACTTCATCTCAGAGGTTAGGGGTTCGATCCCTGAGCCGGTACCTCTGGAAATTTTTCTATGTACACTTACCGAGGTTCCGGTAGTTCGGAATCCACCTTAAGCTATAG